>PVKS010012105.1:16314-54848 GCA_004027875.1 Aplodontia rufa | reverse complement strand
CCCACCCAGCTCCTCCACCCCACCCCGCTGCCCTGCTCCTCCCTGCCCCTCTCCATAACAGCCCTCACCACACATACCTTCCAGGCCCAATCAGAGCTGCTGTCTCCAGCAAACATTTCCCAATTCTGGAGCAGGTGACTCAAATGCTCCTTTCTCAAGATGACCCTGATCCCTGGGAGTTGGCAGGGGACTGCATGAAGCAGGTGCTTGGCCTTGAGCTTCAGAAGGTGGGAAAGAAACAAGGCGCATTTCCCAAGAGCCAGCAGGACCCGGTGTAGGGAAAGAGGCACTGGGACCCTGCTCTTGCGGGCACCCTGCCACCTGGGGCAGGCACTTTGATTTTGAGGTCTGTGGTGTGCCCAAGGTAGAGAAACCTGGGACACTGAGAAGAGGGGATGCTGGCTCCCAGCCCGTGGAGAATATAAATAGGGGCTTCAGCCACACACACCCCCAATATGCCCACCCAGGCCTGCTGGGGACCTCAGAGAACAGCCTGGAATTGCCAGTGGTCTGTCCCTGGCTGTGAGGCCTCAGGCCAGTCACTTGACCTCTCTGATCCTCCTGTCCTCATCTCTGAAGAGGAAAGAACCAAGCCTGCCATGCAGAGGGGAGATTATATATGTAAAAGATAGGAAGTGGTCAAAATGAGGCCTGGTGCCAGCGCAGTCTGGAACCCACAGTGACCTGGGAGGCACTGAGCACTCCCTGGGAGAGGCAGCTGCTCTCAGAACACAGCAGAGGGAGCAGCCAGCCCTGCAGGGCCCGGATGAGGCCTCTCCAGAGAGGCGGTCCCTGAACCTGGCCCTGACCAGGCCTCTGAGAACAGAATGTGGAGGGAGGAAAGACCAGGCCTGCCAGGAGTGGATGCCTCCAGCCTGTCCTGGCTTGACCCTCAAGCGGGTCAGAAAGGACACACAGGCCCAGCAAGGAGAGATGGGCGTGGAGAGGCCGCAGCAGCCAGGGGGAAAGGGCCTCAAGACTGGATCCACAGTGGCAGAGGTCGCTGTAAGGTGTCCCTGCTTGTACTGTGCACAGAAAGGGGGCCCGGGAGGCGGAGCGTAGCACCAGAGCCTCTGGCCTCTTGAGGTGGAGGCTGCCTCCTGGCCTGCAGGGGCACACAGAGCTAGCCCCTTCACGTGGCTGACACCTCTGCCTCTCCACATCTCCTGGCCTTCCACGTGACAGGCCACTCCTCTGCCCTACACCTGGCCTGGGCATTCCTGTGGTTGGCAAGGCCCTTGCGCCAACAGTTTGCTTTCTTGCTGTTCTCCACACCTGGGTGTGGTCCATCTTCGCTACCTCCCAAGGCTTCAAGTGCACAGAAAGCTTCCCTGTCACTAAAGGCAGGGCAGGGTGGCTCCACACTCCACCTGTGAGAATGGACCCCAGAGTGTCCCACGCTCTTCCTTCTCCGCCCTTGAGGAAGAGGACGGACGGCAGGTGTGTCTCTAGCCCTGAGCTGGTGGCCCTCCCATCTTAAACAGCCTGAGCTGCAGGAGTCCACTCTGCCCATCTGTATCCTTCTCCTTACCCAGTGGCTGGAAGGAATGGAGGGAGTGGGACCTCTCAGGGGGACTGGGGGATAAAGAGGCAGGTCCTAACATCCTCTGCCTTCAGTCTTCCTTCCCAGGGGTGCGCAGGGAGTGTGGCAACTGGGGAGGTTGCAGGTATGTGTCAGGTTCAGTGTGGGAACAGGTGGTCGTGTATGAGGTTTGGGTGATGTAGGATGAGGCACCTGCCAGTTGGAGATGATCTCTGCAGCGGAGAAAGCCCTTCTGTGGACAGGGTGGCCAGGGGGCCCCTACCTGTGCTAGAGGGCCCTTTGAGTAGCTGGTACTGTCCTAAGGAGGCCACACACCTCTCAGGTCCTTAAACCTACACTGTGGTCCTGTTCGATGGTGGAATCTGTGGCTGTCCTCAGACCTGCGGCCCCTCCCTCTCCAAGAGCACCCGGCTGCTTCTGCACCTGTAGCAGCTCAGCTTTCCTGAGAACCAGGGCTGGGGGAGTCAGGTTGCAGTGGCACCGGAGCTCAGATGGCAGCTCTCCCAGGCGGCTCTGGGCCTGTGACTTAGGTAACAGCAGCAGCTCCCCCCACCCCCACCAGCCTGCCCCACTCTTCTGCGTGCAGAGTGAGATCTGGGGGTGGAGTGGAGGTGGCTCTGCAGTGGTCCCTAAGCCTGAGTTCCAGCCCTGGAAGCTCTGGTCCCCACTACGCAGATGCACATATTGAGGCTCTGCGGCCCACCAATCCCGCAGCACACACAGGCAGGCTCTTGCGCACACGCGTGCACACACACGCCCACTGGCACCCAGGCACACACCTTCCTGCGGCCCAGACTGCAGCTCAGATAATGAAGGGGCTCGGAGAAGCCAGGGCTCAAAATGCCTCTGCTGGATGAGATTACCCGACCTGGTTCTCCTCCGAGTTCCCTGCACGTGACCACATGTGTGTGGGCTTGCGGCAGCATGCGTGCATGGGCTGGGGTGCACAAGCGTATTCTTGCACCATATGCCACGTGCATGTACACACACGATATCGGCGCGTGTGACTCTGTGTGCACCCTGGTGGGAGGTGGGGGCAGCAGGCCACCCTTGTGGCCTCTGATGGAACCCCCGCCCCTCCCAGCCCCACTCCAGCTTCTGTTTTCCAGCTTTGGCGACTGGGGGGAGGGGGAGGGCTTCCACCGAGTGCCAGACACTAGGTATCCAGAGACATCTGACCACTCTCTGCCACCCTAGGGCTCCCCCAGCTTTGCCATTCACTGGGCACAGAAGAAGGGAGACCTGCCTGAGTTGTAACCCCAACAGGGCGTCAAGGTGAAGTCTGAGTCTTTCCTCCGAATCTCAGCTGAGCCCTGGGCCCCACAGGGTTCATCTGCTAGGTGATGCAATGTCAAGGTCCTCCCCTGGACTCCCCTGGAGGGGGCCAGCTCTCTGCTGAGATCCTGAATCTTATCAGTGTGGTCTCTCTCTCCCCCTCCTTAGAAAACCACAGGATTAAACCCTGGAGTCTCATCTTACCCACCTTATCTAATCTAGTCACTTCTGCCAGGCCCCCTCTTAATATAAGAGGCAGATCAAATTTCTGACCTCTTTTTTGTTGTTGTTGTTGGTACTAGGGATGGAACCCAGATGCTCTTAACCAATGAGTCACATCCCCAGCCCTTTTTATTATTTATTTATTTATTTATTTTTAAAGACAGAGGGACAGTGAGAGAGAGAAGAGAGAGAGAATCAATTTTATTTAGTTTTTGATGTGGTTTTTGTTGCTCGGACACTTCATTGTGTACATGGATGCTGGTTTCGAGCCTGTGTACTCACGCATGCCAAGCAACCGCTGTAACTACTAAGCCACTGCTCCAGCCCCCAGCCCTATTTACTTTGAGACAGCAGGGTCTTGCTAAGTGGCTTAGGGCCTCACTAAGTTGCTGAGGCAGACTTTGAACTTGCGATCCTCCTGCCTCGGCCTCCCGAGTCGCAGGGATTACAGGAGTGCACCCCCATGCCCGGCTAAGTTTCTACCCTTTGAATACTACTAACATAGGAATTGGGGGATCAGACAGCTGCATGAGTTTGGGGTGACAAACCACATCCACACCATGGCAGGGAGTCCGCACACGGGTGCTGCTGCCCTGCGGTGGGAGACACAGGTGCGGGTGTCTGAAAGCCTTCCCTTGCTGTGTGCCTACGCCCCACCCACCGTGGCTCCCAGTCAGTTCAATTAGATGTGGACTGGGGCTCCGCAGCCCACCTAGGAGGCCTTCTCTGGGAGGTATGTGGGCTGGTGCAGGGAATCGTGGGGGCTCTCTGAAGATGAATGGACTGCCCTGGGAGGTGATGGGGTGCTGTCCCTCAGGTGAGCAGAGGATGAATTTGATGAGTTGTCACGATCTTTCCGGACCTGGCATCCTGGTCTTTTCTGCCCTGATGTCAGGAAAGATGAGAAGGCCAAGTTTCCTTGGCTCGCGGTCCCCATACCCACTCCAGGACCGGAGATGACCCCTCCCCTCCAGGGTTCCTGGAGTTCTGGACAGGAGCCCCAGTGGAGCAGAGGAAGCCAGCACCAAAGGGTGACTCAGCCTGGTCTTGCCAAAAATCACCATAAATCCCAGGACTACCATTAGTCCTTAACAAGCTCAGCTGCACAACCATCCCCAGAAGGCCACAGCCATGTCCCAGAGAGGTCCCTGAGGGGACTTCCTCCACGGCCACCCAGGCCCAGGCTGTGCTGGGGACCCACCCTGTGTTCCTCCAGGCTGTGGACCCGCTCACAGCCTCATTCTGTACTGACTCATTTCCACTGACAAACTGCAGAAGTCACTCCACCCTCCAAGCCTCAGTTTCCCCATCTGCAGAAGAGCGATTCTGTCTTCCAGGTTGGCTGCAGTAATGACAAGGTTGTTTTTTCTTGTTTGTTTGTCTCTGTGAAAATGTTCTGCAAGCAGCGATGAGAAAGACCTGCGGCTGGGGAATTTCCAAACCAATACTAATGATAATCCTCCCTTGCTTCATAATGGGAGTTGGAAGAACAAGAGTTTTCAGAATAGGCATAAACAAATACATGTGTGTGTATATAGTTTCTTATTTTATCTTTTGCTGTCCTGGAGATTAAACCCAGGGCCTTGCCCATAATAGCCAAACAGTCCACTTAGCTGTGCCCCTAGCCCATTTTTTTTCTCTTTATCTTTTATTTTATTTTATTTTTTTGAGACAGCCTTGCTAGATAGCTGAGGCTAGTTGTGATCCTCCTGCCTTACTATGCCAAGTATATATTTGCTACCCATTGATGCAGAGCAAACTATCCCAGACCTAGTGGTTTAAAAGAACATTTATTTATTTTTGTGGTACTGGGGATTGAACCTGGGGGTACTCTACCACTGGGCTACATTCCCAGCCATTTTTATTTTTTATTTTCCTGGGATTGGAGCGGTGGCTCAGCAGTTATGGCCTTTGCCTGGTGTCTGTGAGGACCCAGGTTCGAATCCCAGCACACAACTAAGTGTCAGAGAACCAAAGGCCAGATAAAAAAATAAAGAAAGTTGATTCTCTCTCTCTCTCTCTCTCTCTCCTTCGAGAGGGAGAGAGATTTCTTTAGAGAGAGAGGGAGTCTTACTAAGTTGCCCAGGCTGGCCTCCAACTTGAGATCTTCCTGCCTCCACCTTCCAAGTTGCTGGGATTACAGGCCTGCACCACCATGCCTGGCTAAAACAAATATTTATTATCTCACAGTTGCTGAGGGGCAGAGATTTGGCAGCAGCCTGGCTGGTACTGGCTCAAGGGCACTCTTGAGGTTAGTCAAACTGCAGCTGAGGCTGTATTATCTGAAGACACAGAGCTGGGGGCCAGGGGCGGGGGGCACACACCTGTAATCCCAGGGACTAAAGAAACTAAGGCAGAAGGATCACAGATTGGAAAGCTGGCCTGGGCTACTTGGTGAGACCCTGTCTCAAAACAAAACAAAAAAAATCAGAAGGGCTGGGGATGTAGCTCAGTGGTGGGACATCCCTGAGTTGAATCCTCAGAATTGCAAATAAAAAATAGATAAAATAAATTAGGCACAGAAAAGGATTAATGACAAAATAGAATGATCATAATAATACCTTAGAGGCTGGAACAGTGGCTTGGTGGTTATGACGCTTGCCTGGCATGCACGAGGATGCAAGTTCGAACCCCAGCACCACATACACAATGAAGTGTTTGAGCAACAAAGGCCACGTGAAAAACTAAATAAAATTGATTCTCTCTCTCTCTCTTTCACTGTCCCTCTTTCTCTTTTTTTTTTTTATTTTTTTAAGAAAGAGGAGACAGTGAGAGAGAGAGAGAAGCAATTTTTTATTTGGTTTTTCATGTGATTTCTGTACCTCTGAGACTTCGTTGTGTGCGTGGTGCTGGGGTTTGAACTCACGTACTAGCGCATGCCAGGCAAGCGCCGTAACCGCCAAGCCACCGCTCCAGCCCCCCTCTACCTGTTTTAAAACAATACTGTAATAAAGGTTATCTAAACTTTATGAATCGCTTGCTTCTGGAATTTTTTTTGTAGTATTTTCATACTACAGTTGACCTTGGGTTACGAACACTGCGGAAAGCGAAAACACTGCGGAAAGCGAAACCCAGGGCGGGACGAGGGGCCGGCAGGAATTGAACATCTACTTTATTTCTCCATCTGGCTTTTCTTTCTCCGACACTTCGTTGTGTACATGCCAGTGGGGTTCGAATCCAGGTCCTCACACATGCCAGGCAAATGTCATAACTGCTGAGCCGCCACTCCAGCCCCCGTAAAGAGACATCAGCAGTGATGTATCCTGACTGAAGCCCTAGACTAAATGGGAACTATGGCCTGGCTGGCTCCAGAGGCCCCTGCTCCTGTCTTACGCCCCTAACAGAAGACTGCAGGGAGCTGGGGAGGTGATTCGTGGCCTTATTCCCCTGAGCCCTGTCCAACCCCATGGGAAGCCTGAACTTGGCTGGATGAGGCTTCTGGGCTTTTCTTGGGTTGGCGGAGCTGAGCCATGGCAGAGGCTGCCACCTGCGGTGCCAGGGAGGGGCACTCAGAGCCACAGGCTGCACCCCTAACTCTCACCCATAAAGGGCCTGGGAGAGCTGGGACAGCCTCAGCACAGGTCCCGCCCACACCCCCAGCCGTCCAGGTGGCCTCCTCAGCTGGGGACAGGCAGGATGGAGGGGCAGAGGGTGAGGCTGAACCCTACGAGTCCTACAATGCCCCTCCTGCCCTGTGGGGAGAGCCTGGCTCCGAGGAAGGGAGAGAGCAGATGGGCCCGCCTGGCAGGTAGACCCGGACGCAGCAGCTCGGAGCCTTGGCAGGGGCCCCTGCCCTCCCTCCTGAAGCCAGCTAGGGGTGGGGAGGGGCAGGAACTGGTGGGGGCCCCATTCCCTACGGGTGCCCAGACCTGAGTGATGGGTGGGAAAGCTCTGGACAGGGATGCTGAGCCATGAGCTCCCATCCCAGTCCTGCCACTGATTTCCTGTGTGACCTTGGGGAGCTGCTTTAACCTCTCTGGATGCTTTTCTGTAAAATGAGCAGGTGATGTGCTGATCTCTAAGTCTCTTCCACCCCTGCTGTGAGTGTGTGGTGCCAGCCTCTTGTGCTCCTGCCCTGTGACCATGTCCCATCTCCGGCCCTGAGCCGCAAGCCAAGGCTGGTGACTTTGGATGAGTTTCCAGAACCGTATGAGCCACAGGCCCTCATAACCACCTTCTCTTCCCTGGAGGAGCTTGCTTGGCATCATCAGCTAAATAAAGTGGCCTGGAGTAGCCACCATCACAGGGCTTGTGAGACACACAGCTGCCTGCTTGGTGCCCAATTCAGTGGGTCTGGTGCGCAGTGGGAGCCTGGGGAGTGGAGCTAAGTCCTTGGAGAGCCACTCTTAATTTCTCTAGCTTGGCCCTTGGGACCATGCACAGGGTGAAAGCAGTCATGAAAATGTGTGCAGATTCCTGGCCCTGGACCTCCTGAGTGGACCTCCTCTGCCTCACTGAGTAAAGAGGCCACTGCCCAGGACAACCCCGGGGACAGAGCAAGTCACCCCCAGAGCAGGCTTTCAGAGAGGGGTGGAGATGCTTCCTGCAGCATGCTGATGGGACCCTCTCGGAGGGAGACTTGAGCAGAGGAGACCCCTCTTCCCACCCAGGGTGCGGGCAGCTCAGGGCCAGCAGGCAGTTACAGGGCTCCCTCCTTCTGCAAATGCTAATTCCTCTTGAAAAGAGTGCTCTGGGGAATGAGGCCAGAGCTGGTTCCTCCTTCCTGAGCTACAACTTCATCTTTTTCTCTTGGCAAACAAATAATCCTGTAATCATTCGTCCTGCGGGGCTGCAGGAGGGACTGCTCAGGTTTCTTTCCTTGTGGGACACTGACCGGAAGCAAATGGTTTCTCTCAGGCCCAATATGAGCAAGGCCCCTTCCCTAGAACCATGCTAAGGACCACTCAGGACAGAGGCACGGAAACTCATTCTGAAAACCAATGGGCGCCAAGCTGGGCACGGTCTTGTCACAGGAGGCAAGGTGGATTCCAAGAAGGCTCCAAGGAGGGGCTGCAGCGGTGGCTCAGTGGTTACAGCGTTTGCCTGGCATGCGCGAGGACATGGGTTCAAACCCAGCACCACGTACACAGCGAAGTGTTGGAGCAACTAAAGCCATGAGAAAAACTCAATAAAATTGATTCTCTCTCTGTCTCACTGTCCCTTAAAAAAAAAAAAAAGAAGGGTCCCAGGAGTTCCCAGTTCCCAGAGAGAAAGGGGAACTGCCTCAGGACCAGCAGGGTTCTTGACAGCCACAATGGAGAAGAATTTCAGCACACGCCTGTCAAAGTCACGGATGGAGGTTTATTTAGGAGCATGGGAACACATGTGAGAAAAAACGGGGTGATGTCAAAACTGAAGCACCTTTCCTTTCAAGGGAGAATGAAGGCCACCTTGAGAGTGGGGGACACATTTGAGGGGTCCTGACTCTTCTTTTAAAGGACCTTCAGAAGCTGGAGGGGTGGCTCAGTGGTTGGAGCGCTTGCCTGGCATGCGTGAGAACCCAGGTTCAAACCCCAGCACCACGTACACAACACAGTGTCGGAAGAACAAAGGCCAGATGGAAAACTAAAGTTGATTCTTTCTCACTCTGTCTCTCTCTCCCTTTAACAAAATAAATAAATAAATAAAGGATACTTGGTAGCTGGGTGTGGTGGCACACACCTATAATCCCAGTGTCTCAGGAAGCTAAGGTAATTCAAAGCCAGTCTCAGCAACGTGGCAAGGCCCTGAGCAACTTAGCAAGACACCATCTCGAAATAAAAAGGGAAAGGGATTGGGGCTGGAGCGGTGGCTCAGTGGTTACTGCGCTTGTCTTGCTTTCGCGAGTCCGTGGGTTCAAACCCCAGCACCAGCACCATGTACACAATGAAGCGTCAGAGCAACAAAGGGCACAAGAAAAACTAAATAGAACTGATTTTCTCTCTCTCACTGTCCCTCTCTCTCAAAAAAAGGGTGGGGGCTGAGGATGTGGCTCAGTTTTCAAATACCCCTGGGTTCAATTTCTGGTACCAAAAGAAAATTAAAATTTAAAAAAAAAGGACATTTGCTGAGGAGTGGACTTGGGAAGGTGTGTAGGAATGACATCTGTCTGGGGATGTCAAGAAGGCTTCTGATGATCTAGCGGCTCTCAGGATCCTCAGGTTGACAGGGTCTTCATCATTAGATCAGTAGATAGCACTGCAAAGTCTAGATTATACATTCTTCAAAATATCTTAATGGGGAACTGGAGCTGTGGCTCAGCGGTTTCGGTGCTTGCCTGGCAAGCACAAGGATCCGGGTTCAAACCCCAGCACCACGTACACAACTGAGTGTTGGAGCAACTATGGCCATGTGAAAAACTAAATAAAATTGGTTCTCTCTTTCTCTGTCTCTCTCACTGTCCCTCTCTCTTTAAAAAAAAAAAAAGATATCTTAACAGTCTTTCCTTAATCTATGTATGAGGGGCTTAATTAACAGTACGTAGGTAGATTTACAGATTTCCCAGGAATTTTGGAATGACAGTCCTGGAAGAGAGAGCGGCTTAGGGAGTAACAGGTCTCGAAAAGTACGCAGAACTTTAATTAAAACCTTTTTTCCTTGTCTGTCCATATGTCTCCCTTCAGTTTATTTCCTGCTCCCTCTACCCAGTACATGGTGCTGGGGTTTGAACTCACGTACTTACGCATGCCAGGCAAGTGCCGTAACCACTGAGCCACCGCTCCAGCCCTTGATACTACGATTTTTTGAGTTCTTTGTATATCCTGGATATTAGACCCCTGTCTCTCGTTCTGTGGGCTCTCTTCACGTTCTTATTTGATTCCTTAGCAGTGCAGAGGCTTTTTAGTTCAATGGCATCTCATTTATTGATTTTGGTTTTATTTTTTGTGCTACGGGGGTCTTGTTAAGGAAGTCAGTGCCAGCTCCTTAGCGCTGGACCAATCCATGTTTATAAGCGACTCGAACAGCCTTGGATTTTGGTATCCACAGGGAATAATTTGGGGACTAATCCTTTGAGAATACCAAGGGACAAGTATACATAAATAACAACTAAAAAGATGAGCAAATTGAACTTCTCTGTCATTACAAGCCATCTACCTGTGACTTGGTGATATCATCATCTTTTTCCTGAAGGGACCCCAATATGCACAGGACCTCACAAAGGCTGCTCTGGTCCTTCTGGGGTCCTTTGGGGAGTAAAAGACCCCTGCCTCCTCCTTGTTTCCTCCTGTCCCTCTCCTGCTCACCCTGGGTGGTCATTCCTACTGTCCTGGCGGTAATGGATCAATATAGTCCATTTGCTTTGTTATCTTTGTTAATCCACCAAGGAGGGTGGCAGATTGAAGGGAAATGGATAAAACAGGTATTCCTTCTTCATTTCATGCATTAAAAGTCACCCTGTAGGGGCTGGAGCGGTGTCTTGGCAGTTACGGCGCTTGGCCGGCATGCGCAAGTACACGGGTTCAAACCCCAGCATCCACGTACACAACTACGTGTCAGAGCAACGAAAGCCATGTGAAAAACTCAATAAAAATTGATTCTCTCTCTCTCTCTCTCTCTCTCTCTCTCTCTTAAAAAAAATCATCCTGTGTCCTCCTCTAAGGGGGATGAGATGTTCACGTTATAAAAGATGGATATAGGTAGATAGTGCACCTCGGGAAAGGGAAACATCGATCAGCCTGAGACTTCACAGACGGCTGGGCTACTTGCAGGGCAACGAGCTCCGGATCATGGGGTGCATGCAACAGCCGTGAGTTGCGGAGGAGGAAATTCCAAACTGGGGACAGAGGGATTCCCAGCGGAGGTGTAAAATGGGACCCTGAGGGGATCCGGAGGCAGAGGCTTGGAAAGAGACCAACCTAACCTATAGGTGAGAAGGTCTCAAGACTGGGGTTTGGACAGAAAGGGGCTTGGCAACCTGGGATGACCTTGGTGAACATCATGTCAGCTCAGTGTCCCCACATTTGGGGACAGTGGTTGTCACTGCTTTTTTTTTTTCTGGACACCTTTTCTGGCTCTGCTCCAGGTGAGGCTTCCATTTCTCCTGTGTTCTTTTGCTCAGAGGGGTAGATAGAGGGAGCCTAGAAGCGCTGTGTCAGGCACAGGTCAGCCCTTGGCCTGCTGGATGCAGAGCAAGGCACCTCCGAGGGCCTCAGTTTCTCCAGGTGGAACTGGGCAGAACCCAGCAATAATAATTTTGGCTCATCACAGGTGATATAAAGATGATGGGTGACATTGGGAGGCCCCTAAGTTTCCAATCCCCTAGAATCCATCAGCTAGTCTCCACGGTGGGACAGAGGCTCAGTTTCTCATGTGTGATATGGGAATTGCAGTCCCCATCTTTGGGAATTGGGTGATGTGGTTCTTTCTTTTTTTTTTTGGTACTGAGAATTGAACTCAAGTTGCTTAACCACTGAACCATATCCCCAGCCTTTATAATTTTTTTTTTAATTTTGAGACAGGATCTCACTAAGTTGCTGAAGCTGGCCTTGAATTTCTGATCCTCCTGCCTCAGCCTCTCAAGTCACTGGAATTAATTATAGGTCTGTGCCACCACACCTGGCCTCCTGGAATGTTTTAAAGCAAATTCCATTCATCAGACCTCTCTTCTTCCTGATGAGTAACTTCTATGGGCCACTAGCAGATAAGGATTATATAAATGGATTTTAAAATAATGCGAGGAGAGAGAGAGAGAATAGTTTATTTATTTTTTGCAGTACTGGGAGTTGAATCCAGTGTGCTCTATCACTGAATTACATCCTCCAACCTTTTTTATTTCTTCTTTAGAGACAGATCTCATTAAACTGCTGAGGCTGGCCTTGAACTTACAATCCTCTTGCCTCAGCCTCCCCTGTCACTGGGATTACAGGTGTGTGCCACTGTGCCTGGCTTGTGTGAAGGTTTTCATTCCACCTCTTGTTCTGGGTGATCAGCTTGTACTGGTGTCACTTGGAGGGCTTGTGACAGCACGGCTGGGAGGGTCCCATTGCAGGGCTTCTAAGCCTATACATATAGGGAGGGACCGGATATTTGGCCTGACAAATTCCCAGATGATGAGGATGATTCCAGCTGGGGGACCACACTTTGAGAATCATGGAAGCAGGCCCATAGATCCTTGAATATGACATGAGTCTGCCCAGAGATGCCAGGCCACCCCCCACCCCCAGGCCTGCTTCATTTTCTGCTAAGCGACTGTTTAGAGGCCCACGGCAGCTGCTGAGTGCCATCTGAGCCATTGAGATGAGAGTCCAGCAGCCTGCTCCTGGAAAGCCCTTTCACCACGGTTGCCACGGCGACAGCCAGAGCAGACAGGAGATTTGGGGAACAGAATCGTGAGGTTCTTTGCCCTTTCGGGGAGAGAGGACCAAGGTCCTAGCCTAGCAGCACTCACGTGTATGAGAACGTGGAAGGGAGAAAAGGAGGGGTGTAGCTTTCAAAGTGTCCGCTTACCTGGGGACACCCTCCCATTTCCTCCAAAACGTGCCCAGGCGCCTGGTGCAAACCAGGGAAGGCTTTCAACTCTGATTACATAACAGAGGGGAACAAAGGGCTGGGATTGGAGTGGGAGGATCAGGGGTGTAGCAAAGAGCAGAGAAGGGTCCCAGGGCCCTGAGAATCACCAGGCAGAAGGACATTCACACTCATTAACCCAATGAATCCTCCCCCAAAACACCCCAACGGTGCTCCAAGGACCCCCAGGATCAGCAAGGTCACATCATTGGCTTGGCCTTGGCTTAGCCCAGATTGGAAAACTGACCGGCTGTGGCTAAAGGAACTGTTTACTCTTTCATTTCAGGGCTGCCAGTTTGCAAATGTTGAACTTGAGGCATAGCTGGGACGACCTAGGTGGCAGGGAGGCAGGGATGAAGGTCTGCGGAGTCAGGCTGGCCATCTGTGGGCTCTGCCTGTGCCAGTAACAGCGACCCCTCCTCTCTGCTCTTAGATTCTGATGCCACTGCTGGCCCTGCATGGAGGAAACCCTCCCCCCGCCCCCAGTTCTGACCTCACACAGCGGTGCTCAAGCTTGAGTGTGGGTAAGGATGAAGTTCATTTAAAATTTCCATTTCTGCCCTCCTCCAGAGATTCTGATATAGTAGTAACCGGGTTAGAGATGCCCCACGATGATTCTGGTGCAGAACAGGGGTCATCGAGAGGCCCTGGAAGTCCCCAGGTTTCAGTCCCTCAGCTGTCAATCCCTGGGAATGCCTAGCTCCTCCCTGGAATTCCATCAGCTCACGTGGTCCCACCACGCTGTCAGCAGACGCCCGCCCCTAGCCGGTCAGCTCGCCTAGTAGCCAGCAGGACTACACTGTGGTTCAGGAAGCCAGACTTCTCTGCCACACCTGTGTTCTACCTCTGGGGACCTTTTCAAGGGAGGCTGGAGCATAGAAACACCCCACTTGGGGAGAAAGAACGGACCTCAGGGTGCCCCCAGCCGAATGGGGCTGCTCCACTACTCTGCCTCAGTTTCTGCATCTGTAAAATGAAGGTGAGACAAAGGCCTGTTAAAGAGCTTTCAGGAAGTTCAGGACCTGCTAGGCACAAGGTCAGGCACTAGGCTGGGCGGTCAGACCTCTCCTTGACGGTGATGCTCACCGGGTAGCGACTTTCCTCCCATCCATCATTTGGTTGTCCTCACAAGTCTCAGAACCCCAGCAGGAGGACGGACAGACAGGATTTCTGCTCCTCCATTTTGCTGATGAGGAAATTGACCTCATCAATTATCTGGGTAGGAGAATAAAGAGGTTTGGCCAAGGCCAGGCAGCTGATTAGCAGCCTAAGCGGAATTTGGCTCCTGATCTCAGATGGAAGTTCTTTTTCTCTGAACTTTGGTAGCTGCCTTGTCCTGACCCTGTGAGGGTAATCCCAGTTCTGCGAATTCAGGCCCTCTGCAAACTCACGTATCTTGCGTTCTAATGGAAGCCTCAAGTGAAATGGCCAGGACAGTACTTAATGTTAGGTTGAGTCCAGGCAGCTGGGAGAGGCATCAGGCAGCCCCCACACCCATGAAAGGAACAACTAATCAGACGCTGGCAAACCAGCCCCAGTGGCGTCTCGTGATTGCCCGATGATTGATGGGAGTTACCAGCCAAACTCTGAAGGACTCCTCTGTCCAACCCAGATAAAATCACGGCCCAGCCAGGGCCACGGGAGGGGTGTGTCTCTTCCCCTACCTGCCTTCACTCTGCCTGCCCTGAGAATTTGCCCCAAGCACTCTCGATCTCAATAAAAGCTTAGCTGCTTTAGAGCCTGACCTTATTCTTACACTTAACTCAGTGACTTGGAGTGCCACAGATGCTGTGTCAGAGAACTGGTGTGACATTTGTAGTTCTTTTTTTTTTTCTGGTGTTGGGGATTGAACCTAGGACTTTTGAGAGATTTGTAGTAACATGTTAGCACAGTGCTTGGGATTGTTGGTGTTTAGTAGATGGTAGTCCGTCCCCATCGGCACAAATGGAAGCAAATCCTAAGAACTCAGTAGATGTTTGGTTCCACAGAATAAGGAAAGTCTTTGAGCAATCGTGGTGATTAAAGGTACTGATAAGGGGAAGCTGGCTTGATGGGATGTATATTTGCTTAAAACCTCCCCTAGACTGGGCATGGTGGTATACACCTGTAATTGTAAGTTCGAGTCCAGCCTGGGCAACTTAGTGAGACCCTGTCTCAAAATAAAAACTAGAAAAGGTTCTCAATAGTAGTGTACCCCTGGATTCCATCCCCTGAACCTCAGAAACAAAAACAACGCCTTTCCCCGGGATCGGGGATATAGCTCAGTGGTGGAGTATGCTTGCCTAGCAGGAGTGAGGCCCTGGGTTCTATCCTAGCACTGCACAAAACAAACAAACAAAACCTAAGGCTTCTCCCAGGCAAAGAGGCCTTGCTTTAGCGGCCAGCTCTGGCCATCCAGTCCCTGAGATTTCAGGTTCACGTTTACGAGAGCCAGGGTGGAGTGGGGCCTGGGTCGGCACCGTTTGCTGCTCTCCTTCCACGCTGGTGGCCCTGCGTCACCCCTCCAAGGTTCATGCTCCGTTTGCCCTCATGTGCTCATTATCTGGGACAGACCTCTTTGTTCATTGTGTTCCATGGAGACAACCCAAGGAGCATCCAAAACCAAAGCCCTGGACAAGCTACAAAGTCCCTGTCCTGTGATCACTCACATAGTGTCCTGCAATGGCCATCGTCCGCTCCTTGAGCTGGGCTTTCACCTAGGTCTGGACTCCAACTCCAGCCCATCTTGCCTGGGGTGTCCCTGCCCCACTGCTTCTTGCCACCCAAGCCCAAGCTCCTTAGCCCCAGCCTATTTTTCCTGAATCTTCTGTGCCTTCACCTAGCAACTGCCTTCCGCTGCTTGCGTTTGTTGGAACTTTGGGTGGGGAGTATAAAGCGGAGGTGGCTATCACAGACCTGCCTTGCTGGGATTCCAATAGGCTGCAAACAGTTTAGTGGAGGACTCCCAGCCCAGGGATCTGAGTGTCTTTCCAGAGGTGGGAGTGTGGGCAGGACAGGGACATGTAAATGTTGAGACGAACCACCCTCCAGGTGACTCAGACCGTGAAAGAGCACAGGATTTACACGGACCTGTCCAGCTGGTCTGGAATGTAGAGTTTACGGATGGAAAATTATGAAGAACAAACCAGAAAGACAGGCTGGCGCCCGATTTCAAACACCCAGGCTTAGAATCCATTCGTTCCACTAGCTTTCGTTACGCACCTGGCAGGAGAAACATGCGCTCAGCCTCCCTCAACTGCACTCAACCCAGACAGGAGCAGAGAGGTGCCCAGGAGCCCTGCTGGGGACCTCTGGGAAAAGCTTGCTAACACCAGCTCCATGGAGAAGCTAAAGACCCATTTCTTTTAAATAGTGTCAGAAAAAGCCAGTGAGGTCCCCTCTGCCACCAAAAGAGGGGTCTGCACAGCCGGAGGCCTATAATTCTGGAGATGGTTGGCCAGGTCTGCTATGACAGCAATGCCAACATTTACTTATTGACTTGACTTTTAGGCCCTAGCAACAGACTACGCAAAGCAAATACTTAGAACGCAAATGTTATGAAGTTCAACAATGATATCACAAAGGTTCGGGTGGCTGACGTTGGGGGAGCAGGGCCAAGGGCAAAGCCAAGCTGGACAGTGCGCTGGATATGGACAGAGCTTGCCAACAGTTAGTGGATGGAAAGCTAAAGGTCTCTAAGGCTACAGCTGCAATTGTTAAGATGACTAACGGAGAAACTAAATGAGGTATCTAAACAATGATGTTGGAAGGGTGTGGGTGAGGGAGGTGAGCCGTTAATGGCCTAAGTCATCATTAGCCCGACTCAAGAGAGGTAACAGCTGAACCATAGGCATGTAATCACTGATTTATCAGTCTGGAAATATGGACCAGGAGAAAGTTCAAAACAGAGTAAGAAGTAACCCTGTCTGGGCAGCGAATAGGGGATCGGCAGGAAAAGGTTGTCTGTGAGCCCCATTGGTATAATTTTGATTTGAGAAACATAAAGTTTATAGACACTAAATTGTTTAGGGACTGGGAAGCAGCGAAAGAGTTGTTTCTTTGGCCAATGTGAAGGTGTTGGAATATTTATTAAAAAGGAACTTATGAAGCTGGGATGTAGCTCAGTGGTATAGCACTGGCCTGGCATGAATAGGCTGTAGGTTTAATCCCATTTCCAGCACTGAAAAAAAAAAAAAAGGTCTTACGCATTTGACTTAGAAGAAGTAGAACATTCACAAAGTACGCAATTTGGAAGATAGCAAGAGTATGCAGTGAAGCCTCCCTTCTCCCTGGTCCCTGTTCTCCCAGTTCTCTGGAGACAACTCTTACTGCCACTCTCTTTTTCTTTTCCAGATATTTCACATACATATAGGCAAATAAATACACACAGTATGCATTCCATTCTTCTCCTGCATCCTGCTATAATTGCCTGAAAAAATGCTCCCAGCAGCCTTCTTTCTATATTGACCGACCTGCACCTCATATTTTCTTCATCAATTTCTCTCTGGGATTGCTTGATCAGCAGTGTGTTTTGGCAGCTGGATGGTATTCGGTATGGACATTATACAGCTCCATCAACTGGGTATCATTAAGCTTTGGGATTTGGTCATAGTCAAGGGGAAAAATGGAAACTCAGCCAAGTTTCAATTTCCCTTTCTTTTGTGCGTGATGCTGGGAACCTACTCATATAGTTAAGAGCCCTTTGTACTTCCTTTGGTGATTGTTATCTTTTGCCCACTTGTGTTAATTTGTCTTTTTCTTATTTATTAGTAGGGGCTCTTTATTAGGGTAAACACCCCTTCAACTCTCATTGCAAATATTTTCTCCTAGTTCATCATTTATTTGTCTTTCCTTTCGTCTTACTTTTTTTTAAGAGAGAGAAGGACAATGAGAGAGAGAGAATCAATTTTATTTAGTTTTTCATGTGGCTTTCATTGCTCCTGCACTTGGTTGTGTACATGGTGCCGGTGTTTGATCCTGCATCCTCGCACACACTGCCCCAGCCCCAAATTTACTTATTTTTTGTGCCTTGCTGAGGACTGAACTCAGTACCTCACACATGCTAGGCAAGCACTCTATCACCCGGTTACAACCCTAGCCCTGGACTTGAACTTTTGTTCCTCTTGCCTCAGCCTTGCCAGTCCCTGGGATTACAGGACTGTGCCACTGCTCCCTGCTTATTTGTCTTTTGCCTCTGTCGGTCTTTAGGCACACATCATGTTTTTATTTTGATGTAGGCAGATTTCTCAATCTTTTCATTTATGGATTCTAGAGTTTGTGCAATCATTCAGAAAAACCTCTTTGGTGATTGTGGACACAAATTCCTCCATGGACTTTTGAGATTTCTTTTCTTCCTTCTCCTTTAATCCATCCAAAACATAGGAGTGTATACGGTGTGAGGGGTGAATACAACCTGTCTCCCCCCCCCCCAGCTTCCTATTGAGAATGTGCTTTCGGAGTGGGAGTGGGAGTGCCAGGGAGGGACAAGCAGGCAGGGCACAGAAACAAGCGTCCCTGGCCAGCAGTGCAGGAGAAACTGGATATAGTCAGGAACTGCTGAGATCATCCAGGTGAAAGGTGACCCAGGTAAGCCTGCACCAGGGGAGGGGTAGCAAGAAAGGTAAGGAGACCCTGGAGGTAGAATCCAAAGGATTCAATTACTGGTTCATGGGCAAAAAGCAAAAGAGAAAAATGCCTGTTTCCTGATGTTTCCCCAGGGGTGCTGTTCCTTGCAGAGACGGGACCCCTGTCCTTAGAGGAGTTCTGGCTTCACAGAGACAGGGGCAAAGAATCAAAGTCTAAAGAATCAGTTGGACATACAGAGATGTCTAACAAGGTGTTGAAGGGGTGGGACAGAGTATCCCATGCGGGGGTGGGGGTGGTGGTGGTTCCCTTGAGGCTGTCTCCAGGGCCTAGTGTAGGAGCTCCCTGTTCAGTCCCTTAGCTGGTCACGGTGTGCCCCACCCTGAGGGTTACTGCATTCATCAACCTGTTGGGAGAAGCAGGTCAATGGGGATGGATCAGACTGGTTTCTGGGCATAGGAAGCCTAGTACGGGGCCATGGTAATAACCCCCTTTTTATATAGGCCATTTTCAGTTTATGGTTGTTGGTTGATTGGCCCTCGTTTTAGATAACAGTCTCTAAGAGAACTGCTCCCAGTTCCGAAAGGAATTCCTAGCAGGTCCTTTAAAAATATCAACGTCAATGGCTTACATTTCTAGTGCACAGAACTGGTGTGGGTGGTCCTGGGTTGGAGCTCTCTTTAGCACTGCGCTAACTCCTTTAGGGCAACCCTGCCACCTGCGTAGGAACCAGCAGGAGGCACAAGGGGCTTCTCACTCCCAACCTGAGCAACCCGACTCTGAGCGCTCCCCGCCTGCACGATCCAGACCCCCAGCCCGACGCCATTCAAATCCACTCTACGGTCAGGCTGGAGGCACCCGGACCAGCACTTCTTGCAGCCTCGCCATTTTTGGCAGGAAAGGCCGCGATCGCACGTGAGCGCACATCCGCCACCCCACAGCGACCCACGAGACGGTGGGCGGCAGACCTGGGGCCCGCCAGCCTCTGGCGCGAGAAGCGGGCGCCTCCGCCGCCGCCGCCCGCCCCGGAACTGAGAGTGTGGTCTGGGGGCGGGGCCAGGCCGGGCCGTACCAAGAGCTCGGGCCCGCAGGGGGAAAGGGGAGAGAAGGACCCGGCTCGGGAGCGCGCGCGCCGCTCTGGTGGGCGGAGCCACGGCGCGGCCGCCACACCCCCGCCCCCACGGCTGCGCGGGCGGTGGTAGCGCCCCAGTGGTGCGGGCCTGCGTCCTGCCCAGCGGCCGCGGAGAGCCGCCGGGCCGCTCGCGGTGAGTACACCCAGCTGCGGGCGTGGGGTGGGCGAGGTCGGGGCCCCGGGGGCTCCGGGATGCCGGACACCTCTGCCCGCTGAGGCCGCCGGACCCTCGGCGTTGGGGCGGGTTCCCGGGCCAGGTCCTGGCGCTGCTGCTCCGACGCCCGCGCGGAAGGCGCGGCTCCCACCTCGGCCCTTTCCCGGGTGACCCTTCCCCTCGAGCTGACCCCTGCGGCGACTTCCACGGCCGGGCCGAGCGCGCCGGTCTGTGGGCTGAGGCTCGAGTCTCGGCTCCTAAGGACTCGGGTTCTAGTGCCCGCGTTCCGCCCTCGGGCTAAGCCACTTTGCCCTCGGCGAGCCTCAGTTTCCCCCTCTGTGCCCTGGGGCCCGGGAGGCCGCTGACCGTGGGGTCATTCGCGTGGGAGACGCTGGATGAGCGCGGATGGGCCCCTCACCAGGCCCTGCAGCCTCAGGTGGGCTCCGCCCGCCTTGCATCCCTGCGGCTGTGCCCATCTCGGGCAGACGCCTGGGTGGCCGCTGCGACACCTTTGCCCGGCTCCGTCGGGTCGCCCTGAAACCCGGAGCTCGCAGTTCTGGAGCGGCGGCGGGTGGGGGCTTCAGGGCACTTGATCTTTGGCTTTTCCTTGCTCGGGCGGGCGGGTCACTGTTGTGTAAGCCAGTGACCAGGACTGGGAGGTTTGGGGCCACTTCATTGAAGGTGGCTGCCTCCTATCTTAGACCTCGAAGCTGCAGCCTTCTCCTTGAGACTGGGCAATCTAGAGGAGAAAGGTAGCACCAAAGGGTGGCGGACTGGCGAGGGTGGCCCTGGGTCCAGGGTGGCACCTTGACAGAATCCTCAACTTCACTGCTCTGTCTTTGCTGGCTCAGGCTGCCGGCCCCATGGGGTTGAGGCTTTGAGATCAAGGCAGGGTTCTGGAGAGTGGAACTGAGAACTGTGATGTTCCTTGTAAAGTCCAACAGCTGTCTAAACCCCGCCCTGGTGTCCTCTATACAGCTGTAATTCCTCTGGCCTGTTTACAGAGAAGGCATTGGGCCATTAACCACGCACAATCCCTGCCTACACAGAGTGGCCATGGAGAAACAGTCCAGAAGGCCTGGTTAGTAAACCAGGGCATCCATTGGGACCTCCTTTATAAAGAGTTCTTATTTTCCTTTTGAGAGAATGGTTCTTGACTTTTGTACCCTCTTTTGTGCGAAATAATTTTATTAAACAGCTTAATTATTGTCAAAGATGGCCAGAAAACAGGTCTGCTTTTGAGAGGATGGAGTATTAGCTTCCAATTGTGGTGCTGAGTGGTCTTAACTCTCCAGAATTCTTTACCAATAGCACTGGAACAAAATAATAGGCAGGAGCCAGACACAGTGGTACACACCTGTACTCCAGCGATTCAGGAGGCTGCAGGAGGATCACAAGTTTGAGGCCCGCCTGAGCACGTTGGCCCGACCCTGTCGTAAAACAAAAAGGACCGGGGATGTAGCTCAGCACCTCTGGATTCAATCCCTAGTACCTGGGAATGGTCATCATAATAATAGGTAGGTTTGGAATGAAACAAATCCCAAGGATGTTCTTGTCACCTGGAAGTCTCAGGATTGACTGCAGCCAGTGTGAAGACACTTGGGTAGTAGGAGTTTAAAAACAGCCACGGGGGAATCTGTTTCCTGACAAACCTGATCAGGACCTGCCATTGACCCTGGGTTGATGTTCCTTTCACCTCTTGAAAATCAGGATCTGGGTTAGGTAATTCTGTGTATACTTAGGAGATAAAATATTTGAATCAGGAACTGCTTGGCAAGTCCAAAACATCTACTTGTTAAACCCATGCAGCATTTCAAGTTAAAAAGAATTTAACTGCCAGGTGCAGTGGCGCACACGTAATCCCAGGGGCACGGGAGGTTGAGACGGGATCACAAGTTCAAAGATAAGCTGAGCAATTTAACAAGGCACTGAGCAACTTAGCAAGACTCTGTCTCAAAATAAAATATAAAAAGGGCTGGGAATGTAGCTCAGTGGTAAAGCACCTCTGGGTTCCGGGTTCTAGCCCCTATCCTACCTCAAAAAAATTTGTTTTAACTCTTAATGAACTTTTTCTTGTGGTGGAAGCTCATGTAGTTACAGGGTCCTTCATGACTTCCAAGAGACTTTCCTTGTGCTTAGGGAAGAGCCCTGCGCTGGGCTGGGAAACAGACCCTGGGGTCAGTCTCCAGTCCTAGCCTGGTGTGCTGGCTGGCATCATCCCAGGCCTGAGGGCCTCGATTGAGTGCTTTGGGATTTAACTTTTTACTACATCAGATCCATTGTATTTTGTTTTGGTTTTTGGCGGAGCTGGGAGTAGAACCCAAGGCCTCATGCGTGCTAGGCAAGCACCTTACCTCTGAGCTACATCCCCAACCTCTGTCAGATCCATTTTAATTAAAAGACTAAAAGCTGGTGTAGTGGTGCACACCTGTAATCCCAGCAACTTGGGGTGCTGAGGCAGGAGGATTACAAGTTCAAGCCCAGCCTGGGCAACTTAGGGAGACTTTTGTCTCAGAAAAAAGGGGGGCAGGCTGGGGATGTGGCTCAAAAGTTAAGCACCCCAGGGTTCAATCCCTAGTATCAAAACAAAGCAACTATGGGGCTGGAGCAGTGGCTTGGTGGTTACGGTGCTTGCCCGGCATGGACAAGTACATGGGTTCAAACTTCAGCAACCCACATACACAACTAAATGTCAGAGCAATGAAAGCCACGTGAAAAACTCAAAACTCAATAAAAATTGATTCTCTCTCTCTCACTGTCCTTCTCTCTTTAAATAAAAAAAAAAGAACAACTATATAAAATTTTAACAGATATTGTATCAGGCACTATTTGAGGTTCAGGGATGTTACTGTGAACAAGAGACACCTCCCTCATGGGTCTGACCTTCTGGTGGGGAGTGGGGAGAAGTCATACTTGATTTGGAGTATATGTGTCAGGGTGAATGTGGTGACAGTAAATGTCTCTAGAAGTTGCCAAAGTTCCTTCCAAAACCGGTGGTGGCTGTTCTGTTCCCATCCCCAAGGACTGAGCATTTTTCAATTCGGAATCGCAAGGCCAGTTGCGGAGACAGCTGCTAAGGGCAGAGCTGTTTGCCTTGCGGGTGCTGGGGAAGGGCTGAGTCTTGCTCCTGGCCACCTGCGCGCACGCAGTGCAGGAATTCAAGCTCCTGCCACCGTCAAGTCCTAGCAGTTTTTCACCTTCAGTTCTCCTACTGCTGTGTTCTAGTGAGGCCTTTGTCATCTCCTGCCTCCCTTTGCCTCCTTGAGGCCCAAGTTCTCCCTCCCTGCTCCCTGCTCCTCCCCACCACTTCCCAAGCTCTGTTCATGGTACCGTGCTCCATGCATCTGGAAGGCCTGCTTTATCACCTGCTATGCCCAAGAACGTTTTTAGGGGGTGTGGGGCAGAACCCAGAGCCACACAACAGCCCTGCTCCAGGATTGGAAATCCTCTCGCTGCCTAATTATTGGGCGCCTGTGGTTTCTCCATCTGCTTCTGCCTCCCGGAGGCAGTGTGGCTGGAGTAGAGTGGCTCTGGTGACGCAGGGGCTTCTGATGTCCTGCAGTGTGTGGAACAGCCCAGCCCTGTAGGCAGCGCTTGGGTGAATGGGTGAATAAGTGCTAGGTCTTCTCAGTTCATCACTCATTTCCTCCTGCCTGTCAGTTGAGCCTAGACGCCAAATTGGGTCCCCTCTGCATTTTCGAAGATTTAAAGAGAGAAAGAGTTGATTTTGTTTTTCATCTGGATTTTGCTTTTCCTCCACTTAATTGTGTAAGTGGTGCTGGGGATGGAGCCTGGGTCCTTGCGCGCGCCAGACAAGCGCTCTCTCGCTGAGCACCTCGCGGGCCCCTGCCGTGTGGGCTGGTCTTCCATCTGGCTATGAAACTGTATGTTTCGAGTTCCTTCTGCAACTCATAGTTTGTTCAGTAATTCAGCAATCATTTTAGAATTTAATATGGGTATTTGAAGTCTTTCTGGTTCTTTCCAGGTCAGTTATGTGGGTGCCAAAGACAGGAATATGTTTGCTAATTTTAAAAAATTATAATGAAAATTAGTGAAGAGGTCCAAGGGAATCTTTGTCAGTTTTACGTCAGGTCCTGTGCTGGGGGTTCTGTCTCACAGAGTTGTAACATAGGGACGTGGCTGGCAGTGGGACTGAGGCCAAGTGACAGTAGTGTGCCCAGGGCTCCTTAGTGTGTAGTTGGCAGGTTGGGTTTGAACTGAGGTCTGCCAGCTTAGAAGGCCCAGGTTTTTAATGGCTCCACAGAGTGCTAAGTTTACTGATTTTTTTTTTTTTTTTCTGAGAGAGAATCAATTTTCCCACACTTGGTTGTGTATGTGGTGCTGGAGTTTGACCCCGGGTCCTCATATATGCCATGCAAGCACCATGTTTATTGAATTTTAAATTCCATCCTCTCTCCAGAAAAACTAAAAATCATGGTGAGCACTAAAAGCCAAGAGCCTCGTAATGGAGAGGACCCTAGAAGGCAAGTGATGGCACCAAAACCAGACAAGGAGCCGGGCGCAGCGGCGCAGGCCTGTAGTCCCAGCAGCTGGGGAGGCTGAGGCGGGAGGAGCTCAGGTTCAGAGCCAGCCTCAGCAACTTAACGAGGCCCTCAGCAACTTTCATGAGACCTTGTCTCAAAATAAAAAGTAAAAAGGTCAAGGGATGTGGCTCATGGTTAAGAGCCCCTGGGTTCAATCCCTGGTACAAAAACAAACAAACAAAAAACCGCAGACAAGACAAGGGAAGCTGTTGTCCAGCACTGGCTTAAGAGCTTCCTGGAGGTCAGGTGAGGGGCGTGGAATCGCACAGTGACTGTACTGAGGAGAGGACACCGGGCACTCTTCCTGGGCTTCACATAAGGCCCTGCGAGTGAAGCAAAGGGCACCCCTGCCCAGCAGCGTTTGCAGAGCCTGGCTTGTGCGGCACTCCGAGACCCCAGGGCAGTGCTTGCGTGTGGGCGAGGCCAAGATGAAGGAAGAGGTGGCACAGGCCAGGGTGGTGGGAACGCTCTAAAGCATGGAGGAGTGGTGCCCTCAGGGAGCCCTTCCTGGGACCCCTCCAGGCAAGGGCCTAAGCTCAGTAGTGACACTAGGGGCAGAGCTCCGGGGACAGGAGCTAGAGAATGGCAAGGCAGAAACCAGGGGTGAGGGGGTAGGGAAGGAAAGTGGCTCAGCCCCTGGTGGGGTCAGGAAGCAGAGAGCCTCCAGCTGTGCCCCACCTGCCGACAGCTCCCACCTGGACCATTCAAAGTAGGACAGACCCCCAGTCGGTTCACCCCTGAACACTCCTGCGCTGGCAGGAGCTCCTGGGGACGCCTCTCATCCAGACCATAGTGGGCAGCGACTGCTGATGAGTGGGAGGCTCCTTTTTGGGGTGCTGAAGCAGTTCTGGAATTAGAGATTGCTAATGGTGGCATAATGGGCGAAGGCCCCGAAATCCTCACTTTGGAATGGTGAGCTTTCTGGCGCATGAGTTCTAGCTGGGTTTTAGTATCAGGGTTAGAGGTCGCAGGCTGCTGCAGCCTGCATCCAGCCCCCGTGCAGCCCCCGTGGTCTGGAGCAGCCCCGCACACCTGCACACCATGGGCTGGTTCATGCTTGTTGCGTTTCTGAGACCTCATGGGGTGGACCTGGGTTAGAGTCCGCGAGAGGAAGGGATGTGTGTCACTCTGTGATTGGGGCTAGGCTGGACAGTCTCTCCCGTGTTGCAGTCCTGCGGTCACACGCTGAACCGAGTCACCTTATGGAGGCAGCAGAGAGACCTGCTGGGCCACCCTCCTTGCTCCTGGACAGTGCATAGTTAAGCGTGAGGCTCCTAGGATGTGGGGTGCTGCTCAGGGGGACTGTCATCTGGAGATGTGGCCTCTTCCTCTGACACACACTCCTGCCATCTGCCAAGAGGTCCTCACCAGAGCCGAGCTGATGCTTTCCTCATGCTCTTGAATCCCAGAACTGTGAGCTAATAAACCTTTTTCTTTATAAAGTTAGCGTGCCTCAGGTACTTCGCTATGATAATAACAATGGAAAACAGGCTAATAGGTGGGCCTGAGAAGTCTCTTCCAGCCCCTCACGCAGGCGTGCTCTGTGATGTGGTGGGGTCTTTTCTAAGCAGAAGCCACAGCAGGTGCAGTGAACCAAGGCTCTGGTGTCCCCATAGCTTGCGGTAGCCAAGCGCACAGCCCTCTTGGCAGCGTCCTCTGGAGCGTTGAACCTGCAGCTGAAAGGAGCCTCTCAAGGCCTTGCGCACCGCCCCGTGCAGCAGGCCCAGGAGGGTGTCGGGCAGCACTGGACTTTGCCTCCCCACCTCGTGGAGGACACGGTCAAGGCAAGCTGGCCTGGCTACCAGTGTGCCGGTGAGGAGCCTAGAAGCAGCACTGGGAATGCAGACGCGTTTATACGCACTATGAGGTCCTCTGCCCTGGGGCGGAGCACTGCACTGCACCTGCTGACACTGACAGCCCTAACTGGAGCGGCTGGGAGGGGCAAGGAGCTGCCATCTGAGACCTCGGTTCAGCTGTAGCCTGGCCTAGCCCCTTGCTAAAGTCTGGACTCGGTCTTCTTCCATTGGGGCACTAACTTCTGGTAGGAGAGGTGGCCTGAAGCCACTCTGGATAGAGGAAGGCACTGGCTCCAGTGACTCCTGCCCTAGGAGAGCTCAGCCTGCTGCTGCTAAACCTAGGGTGATAGCAGCCAGCATGAGACCCTCTGGGACCATTGCGATCCAGGACTTGGGTCACCCTCCCGGGTCTCGGGTGGCCTGTGCTTGCTAGGGTTGCACAGCGTCAGAGAGCGTCCCCCAGGTCCTCCCACCTTGCCCTAGAAGTGGCTCACTGCGGGAGCCCCTAGGTCTTTGAATCTGTAGAGTGGGTGGGATGCTGTTCTCTACAGAGGGCTTTCATACAGATCAAAAGAAGGGACTTGGGGGCTGGAGCAGGGGCTCAGTGGTTGGAGTGCTTGCCTGGCATGTGTGAGGACCTGGGTTCAAACCCCGGCACCACACGTGCAACTCAGTGTCACAGAAACAAAACCCATATGAAAAAATAAAGTTGATTCTTTTGCTCTCTCTCACTCTATCCCCTCTCTCTCAGAAAAAAAAAAATGTGGTGTGCCAGGTGGTGCTGGGTGCCTGGAGGGAGTGGGTGGGCGTGGGTGGGCTGGCTAACCCCACGCTCACGGTTGTGGGCTGGGTTTCTCCTCCCGCAATCCTGAGGGCGTACTTTGTTGAGAGCCCAGGGTGTGAACCCTGGTTTCTTGGAGCTGTTGAGGAATCCGGGTTGCCAGATGTTTATGAAGCACCCATCTGGGTAAGTACTGCGGAGCGTGCAGGAATGTGTGGCATGTCCCGGGAGCCAGGGGAGGGCTTGCTGTCCGCTTTGGGCTTTTTTTTTTTTTTTTAACTTTTTATTTTTAACAACTTTAAGGAAAATTGCAAAATAGCGTAGAGGCTTTGTTTAGATTTCTCACCCAGGGCTTCCTAGTGTTACCATCTTGCATAATCCTACTGAATTGAACAAGAACTGGAAGCTGAGCATCGGTGCGGTGTCATTAACTATGACAAGCATTGGTAGGCTTTTTTTTCTTTTTTTTTTGAGAGAAGGACAGTGAGAGACAATCAATCAATTTTTATTTAGTTTTTTCACATGGTTTTCGTTGCTCTGACACTTAGCTTTGCACGTGGGTGCTGGGGTTTGAGCCCGTGTCCTTGCGCATGCCAGGCAAGCGCTGTAACTGCTGAGGCACCGCTCCAGCCCCGGCAGGCTTGTTTTGTAAAGGGCCAGTCGAGTACGTGGGCCCTCAAAGTGCCAGAAGGTCCCTGGCGACCACCCACCTGCTGATTTTGCAAGAAAGCAGCCCTCAGTGGTAAGCGTGCATGAAGGGACAGGCGTGGCCTTGGCCAGTCCCAGAATAAGCTGCGTGTCTTACGAGGACTTCACCTGCGCCCCTTTGTGCATTTTCTTGTCTTCACTGGTTTCTAACGGTGCCTTGATGCTTTTGGAGAGCACTGGTCATGGTTCTGTAGAGCGTCGCTGGTGTTTTCTTAGGAGTGCAGTGAGGCGATGGCACAGCATCCGCAGGTGAGTGGCCGTCACCTTGCTGTCCCCCATAGGGCCCCTGCACTGCGTAAGTACTGTTCTCCCTTGTAGTTAGGAGGGAGGCGGTGGGAGAGGCTTTGAGAATCTGCGGATCCTCTTTCCCCGTTTCGGTTTGTGCTTCATTCATTTGTGTATGTGCTGCTAGGGATCCAACCGGAAGCCCGGACTTCGTGCATGCCGGGCAAGCGCTCTGCCACTGAGCCCTCTGCAGCTCCACAAATCCCGTTTGCCCTCAGATTTTTTAGCACCTCCAAGGAGGGATCTTGCATGCTATTTCTGTGGTATTTATAATAGGACTTCTCTGTTTCCCTCTAAGAACTGTCCCTTTCATGTATTAATTGATTTGATTACTAATTTGTGTCCGTATGGACTCAGGTTTTTTACCCTGGGGTTAAAAGTCTTAATACTCCACTAGCAATGAACAATCGAAAGAAGAAATAAAACAATTCCATTTCCAATAGAACGCAAAGGAATAAATTCAGAAACAAGTCTGAAGCTTTTCCACTGAGAACTACAAAACACTGCTAGAAGCAAATTCAGGAAACCCTGGTAAGCGGAAGGACTGTCCCTGCTCACTGGCTGGACAGGGCCCTGCTCCTTCGCGCACACAGCGCTGCCTTCTGGTGAGGTGAAGTTCTGGAGCCGGTAGTGGTGATGCTGGCGCATTTCGAATGCATGTAAAACGCTCCTTGATGGTACCCCCGAGTGGCGAGTTTCATGTCACCTATGATAATAAACGGCCATGAATTCTCTTGCCACCCGGTGCAGCGAAGCCTGTAGGGTGGCTCAGGTTGTCTGGCTGTAGCCAGGAGCGTCTTCACAGTGTCTCCAGGGCCTTCCCACAGCCTCACGTTTTCCTGAACATTTCCAATTCGGGCACCCTCGGGTAACCCAGGCTCTTCTGTTTTCCATGTCCTGGAATTGCTCATTTCTGAGTCTAGTGGAGCCGAGTGCTCAGGGAGGGCTTCCTGATGGAGGGGGCATGGATGGCAGGCAGGAGAGGAGAGGGAAGAGCAGAAGCAGGCCTGGTGGGAAGTGGACTCCACTGTTGCTGTGTGTGTGGCCATGTGGCTCTGGGCTGGTCTCGCCTTCCTGCGGCCACATTCTTCCTGCAGCCCCACCATCGTCAGTACCTCGGAGGGGCTGCTGGGAGAATGTGTCCTGGGACAGCACGGGCCACGTGTTGGGTGCCGAGGCCCTTGGGTTCCTTCTCCTTCCTGCTCCTCTTCAGGGCAGGGGCAGCTGAGAACTAAGCAGCCTCCCCTCCCCTCTCTCCAGCTGAAGGAGCCCACGCTTCCTGTCTGGGTGCTTCCTGTCTGGGCGTTGAAACCCTTGTGCATGCTGCCACCTTTAGTGGTTTTGCCCCAGTGCTGAGGTCTGAGCCCAGTGAACTTCCGCCTCTGAGCTGCATCCCCAACCTCACCCCCCACTTTTAATTTCGTGTTTTTGATTTTGGGGCAGGGTCTTGCTAAGTTGCTGAGTCTGGCCTTGAACTTGCCACCCTCCTGCCTCAGCCTCCCAACTGGCTGGGATCACAGGTATGGCCGCCGCTCCTGGCTGGATGTTTCCAGTTTCTCTCCAACCCCACAACATTCGTTTCTTACTCTCTTTCCACATTTGTATCTTCTTTCTCCAGCAGCGAGGAATCCACACATTTGTTGTTAATTTTGGAAGTTAGCACGCAAATTTCAGTTGCCACAGTATGAGTGGATAAAGCAGAAGCGCTTAGACACCCACCTACCCAGTCATGTCCTCGAGGAAGTCACTACCAGATTGGGTCTATCTTCTGAAGGAATATCAAATTTTTCTTTCATTTCACAAATGTTTCTTAATGAAGATATCACTTTCTTTTGAATTAGTGTGCTTGGCCTGTCTCTCCGCGAGAGGCCTGCAGTTTGATGTTTTATTTTAAACTGCTGTGCAGTGCTCCTTTGCTTGGATTGTAAGCATAGGCATCCAGTCTGAGTCTGTTATCAGCGGTGCTACAGCTAAGATGCCAGCAGGCCAGCGAGGGCCCTTCCAAGAAGAGAGTCAGTAGCTCCAGCGACCTGGACATTTTGTGTTTCGTAAGGAAATATCTTTCAAAGTCTTTTTATGATTAGGTAAATAGCACACACTTTTTTTAAAGGCAAGTAAAACCATGAATAGTAACGCAGGGGGGCTTCAATCCCCAACCCCTGCATGGCAGTATTTCTGTGACCTCCTATGGACATGCGTGCACCTGAATGGGTGCACGCACTGCTGTATGTGGGTGTTTGCTTACGTACAGTAGAGTGGACAGATGCTAAGTATCCAGCTTCGATAAGTTTTACGGATCACCACTCCCAGGTCCCGTGACCACCTCCTGGATCAAGAGGGAGAGTGTGATCTCACAAGCCAGCCACTTCCCCGTTTCTTCTCATCCATGCCTGCCCACGGGTCCCCACTCTTCTTTTTTTAATGCAGGGATTGAACCCAGGGTCGCTTAACCACTGATCTACATCCCCAGCCCTTTTTATTTTTTATTTTGAGACAGGATCTGGCTAAGTTACTCAGGGCCTTGCTAAGTTGATGAGGCTGGCCTTGAACTTGCCATCCTCCTGCCTCAGCCTCCTAGCCGCTGGGATTACAGGCGTGCGCCAACATACCTGCTGAGGCCCCCACTCGTTAACCTTGTGCTTCAGCCTGCTCTTGGGGACTCAGACGTCAGGTCCCTCGTTGGTGTCGCTCGACTCACGTACGTCTCTGAACGTCATCTGTGCTGTCTCTCCGCGGCCCTCCCTTCTCTGTCGTGGTTGTGGGTCCTGAGCGGTGTTTGTTCCTCGCTTCTCATCTTCCAGAGATTCAGTGGTGGTGGTAGCTGCCTTCATTGCATCGGCACCCCTTGTGCTATTAAATTCATCGCTTTAGCGTTGAGCTGCGGTCGCAGCCGCCTTCACTGCCTTTTAACAAAGCACGTTTGCTCCTCCGCCTGTGCCGGGCGCTGCTGTGAGTGGCGTCCCTTGCTGAACAGGAGCCAGTCTCATATTCCTGAGATAGATTCCACTGGAACGTGATGCAGTATCCTTTTCACACTTGTTGCTGGGGTCCCTTTGCTAATATTTTATGACTGCATCTAAGTCCTTGGCATGTTGGACTGTTTTTAGTTTCAGAGTGTCCAGGTCTCATAAAAATGAATTGGGCCAGCCGTGGTGGCCATGTGTGTAATCCCAGCTACTCAGGAGGTTAAGGCAGGAGGATCGCAAGTTCGAGGCCAGCCTCAGAAGACAAAAAGGCAAAAAAGGGAAGAGGAGGGGTTGGGAAGTTTTTTCTGTTTTCCAAAATAGTACAGACTGGGATGTTCTTTCCATTTCTCTTTCATTGTTCGACAGCGTCTCGCATGTTGGAGGGCATCATTGTTACATATTCGTGCATATGTGGATATTGACAACGTAAGTTAAGGCTGATCCTAGTCCAGGATCTCGCCCTTCATCCATTCCCCGATCTCCTGTCTCTGCACCGCCCCCATGCTGTGGACATAAATGAGCATATACGTGTGTATTAATCTTTGAAATTCCTGAGTTTCTCGGCCAGCCTGTGTATAGTTTGGCTTCTCATGGGAATCGAGCGTGTACTTTCTTTTTTTTTGAAAGAGAGAATCAATTTTATTTAGTTTTTCGTGTGGCTTTCATTGCTCTGACACTTGGTTGTGCACATGGTGCTGGGGTTTGAACGCATGTCCTCGTGCATGCCAGGCAGGCACCGTAACTGCTGAGCTGTCACCCCAGCCTGTGTTATTTCTTTCTTAAATGTTGGATCAAATCTGCCTGTGGAGCCATCCGGTTCTGGAGTTCGCTTGTTTTTGCAGTGCTGGGGACTAGCCCAGTGCCTATGCGTGCTAGGCAAGCGCTGTACCACTGAGCCACATCCCCAGGCCCTGGAGTCCACTTTTAACTCCTAAGTGAAATTCTTTGATAGACAACTATTCAGGTTATATATTTTTCATGGGTGAGCTCTGGCTGTTTATGTCTATTAAGACATGTGTCCATTTCATCAAAGTTAGCAAGTGTTAAAGTGACCTGTACTTCCCACGGTGTCCCTTTAATGTCTGCCGAATCTCACGGCATCCCCTCTTCACCTCCCTGTGGTGGTCCTTTGCCTCTTTCTTTTCTCCTGACCAGTCTAACTAAAGCTGATCCTGAAGGCTGTATGTCAAGAGTTACTAAGGTCAAAATCTACTTGAGAATTTAAAGATCTTTCTAGAAAGAAAAACTATTTGTCCAAAGACGCTTTCCTTCATGTTACTTAGTGGGAGGAGGCCAGAAGGGGCTTCAGAATCAGACTGACGTTAATTCAGGCTCTGCCCCTGAGCCGCTTACGCTCTCTGAGCTCTGACTGCCTCCCCGTCTCACAGGTCCCCTCCCTCGGCCCACGGTGGCCCCTTGGCTGAGCGAGAAGGTACCTTATGCTTTTCTGCCATCTGACAGCACTGCCACGGTCCCCTTGGCCTCAGCATGAGCGTGTGCACCGCAGGGCCACATTTTTCTCTCCACCCAAGCCAGGCCTGGCTTGTATTTGGGTGATGGAAAATAGTTTGAGCTGGAGGATAGGAAAGTAACGCAGCAAATCGCGGCACCTGAAGCCAGCGGACCAGCAGTGGAGCCGTAGACTTCTTACAGAGGGTCGCCCAGCAGCACGGAGAAAGGCTCCACAGAGAGCACATTGCATCTGCTCCTGTGATTGTGTGTGCGCGAGTGCGCGTGAGTGTGTATGTCGTCATGTTCGTGTACAGGGGGCGGGGAACTAGAGAATTCCAAAGGGAAAATGGCTCTCTAAGGAATGAGATTGTGGTCCGGCTTTTCGTCCTTTAATCTGTCACCCTGAGGCCGGTGAGACTTGGACGTGAGGGGGTGCACTCCTGCTCTGGGGTGCCGGCAGAGGCGGGACCCTGGCTCGGGAAGGGTGGTCCAGGCACCCGGCAGCAAGGCCAGGAGTCTGCGACCCTCTGCCACGGGTACAGGAATGGGCCGTCCCGCTCTAGCCAGGGCAGCAGGGCACAGCGTATTTGTCTGAAGGTGCAGTTCTGAACAGACAAGGGCAGATGTGTCGTGGGGAGCAGGAAGCGTTTGCTCACCCCTGAATCTGCCTGTGTGGGGAGCGCGGTGTTTGAGCTGAGTCATTGTCTCAGCCCTTCCCAGGGCTGGTGGGGGCCTCCCTGCCTCTCCACCTGTCCTTAGGCTCCGCCCAGGCTCAGCTGTCACTGAGCCCTGAGCCCTCCGTCTGTCCTGTCTCGCTTAGCTCCTGCTCTACCTGCGCTGTGTTAGAGGGTGAAAGGAGATCCAGGAGTTGGGATCTATGTCTTCAGACTTGGGCTCCTGCTCTGGTGGTGTCCCCATGAGCCAGGTCAGCTCCTGCATACTCAGGTCAGTCTGTACCCCAGGTCCAGGGACGCAGCTCCTCCTCTTGTCACCAAGCCCTTGTCACTCCTGTTGACAAATGTCCTTGCCACGGCACATTCTGTTTTCAGACTCCTTTGTCAGGAAGGGCTTGTGGGTGTCCCCCGGGACGCTCCCCACCTCTGATCACTGTTTCTTTACGGTCACCTCCCCAGTTCCTGCACTGTTTCTCATGTGACATGTTTTGGGGCCACTCCCTCCTGGGGACTGGCACAGCAATCCTGTAGCAGGGACCGCGTTCACCCCTTTACCTTTTACAGAAAGAATCAGGACAGGCCAGCACAGCACAGCCCCCAAACCAGAGGTTCGCTGAGCCATTGCAGTGACAACAGGTGGGCTTCACAGTGGGCCCTGGCTTCACACAGGAGCCCTGGAAGTGCCTCAGGGTCAGGCCTGCCTCCCGGGGAATATTAGACCTGTGACCCGCCTTGGAGCAGGTCACGAGGGCCAGGGCAGCTGTTGAGTTCAGGGTCCCCAGGAGGCTGCTGGAGGTGGCAGCGCTCACCCACAGGGCTCGATCAGCTGGCCACGGCCCCCCGAGGCCCGCTTCTGCTGAGTCACGCTGTCGCAGAGCGGCTCTGGGCTGCCTTCCTCTTTGACAGCATTGCCCCAGACTGTGCCAATCATAGGGTTCCAGATTAAGCCCTCATATGTGGGGCAAAGGCCATCAGCAGGAAGTGCTGTGCGGGAGACCACAGAGGCTGGAGAATTCTCTCGGTCACCGTGGTGAAGCCTCCATGGCTGTCCTGGTGTGGCGGATGCCAGTGCCATCCAGTGTCACCTTTCTGTGGCAGCCTTTTAACCACACTACCCCCTCACCCAGTTGTCCCCAGCTGCCCCGGGCCCAAAGACCTTAGGCTGGCATTCAGGACTCCTGGGCTGGTTGTGCCTCCTTTGAAAGCTCATCTCGGGGCTGGCACGGTGGCTCAGCAGTTACGGCGCTTGTCTGGCATGCGCGAGGACACGGGTTCGAAACCCAGCACCACATACACAATTAAGTGTCGGAGAAACAACGGCCAGATGAAAAACTAAAGTTGATTCCCTCCTTCTCTCTCTCCCTCTCTCTAAATAAAAAAAAAGTTCATCTCTACCACAGCACCTGTGAACCCCGGCTTCCAGACAAATCACACCCGTTCCCCGCCGGAGTTGCAGCAGGTCCCATAGGTGCCGTGGGCGTGCTTCTGTGTCAGGGCCCCACTCCTCCCCCAACCTCACCCGTGGTCCCTGGCTGTTCTTCAGACCCAGCTCCCGTGCCACATCCTCAGAGTTCTGATCTCTGGGCCAGGCCCCCGTGCCTGGGGGGAACCATCTGCCCTGCCTGATAGGTGGGGAGAGCCCCCCCGGGACTGGAGATGGTCCTGTCTGACTCGGCACGGTTCTGGCAGTGTGCCTCAGTGGCTGATGGGCTGCAGGGACAGAAGCGTGACAGGCAGCACTTCCCCGGGACGCTTTGTGCCTGGCCTGTTCCAGAGCCCCCTCCAGACTCTTAAGAGCAGGGGCCTGTCTGCCTCGCACTCCCGGTGTCTTCAGTGCCTTGGCACTCATGGACAGGTGACCAGCAGCCAGGGGGGAGCTCCAGCAGGTGCTCCAGGAGTGCTGGGCAGCCTTGGGCACACAGGGTGACAGCTCGCAAGGCTTTCGGGCCTGCGTCACTCCTGGTCTAGAATGGACCCATGGTCTGCGGATGGAGGCCCCTTGGTCCCTCTCAGGATGCAGCATAACAGGAGCTGGTTTCTCCGTGCAGGAGAGACACGGAAGACTAGAGGGTTCTAGGGATGGAGTCATCCCACCCACAAGAAAGGGCCAAGCACAAAGATGTAGGAGCCCGAGAGCCCACACCTGGGATTCCCCACGTTCCCTGCCTGGTGGGGCCCTGAGTGTGCTGCCCAGTGACACCAGGGCTCCGTAGCCATCTGGAAGAGGCACTCCCCGGTGGAGTCTGGAAGACGGCAGGGCAGTAGTTCACTTGTTTTAGAACTTTAGCGGTTAGAGTTCTGGGGCTGGGTATGGCCCTTGGTGATTGTCCCACCTTTATCAGTAGAGAATCCTGCTCGCAGCCAGGAGCCACCAGGATCCAGATGCTTCTTCGGTGCAAACCTTTTTTTCCTTTCCTTTTTTTTTTTTTTTTCTGAAGAGAGAGGGAGAGAGAAAGAGAATCAGTTTTATTTAATTTTCCATCTGGCCTTCGTTTCTCTAACATTTAGTTGTGTGTGTGGTGCTGGGGTTCGAACCCGGGTCCTGGCACTTGCCAGGCAGGCTCCGGGACCGCTGAGCCGCCACTGCAGCCCTGCATACCTCTTTTGAGGTAGGGCACTTCTGTTACCGGCAGCAGGGGCTAGTTAACTTTGTGTAAGAGGCCAGGTAATGAATGTTTTAGGCTTTGCAGACCAGGGGCCAGGATGAACTACAGGATTTCTGGAAATACTTATATGAAAAGAAAAAACAAATTCCATAATACTTTTTGTTAACAAAATTCGAACTGTAGCACGGAGTATGGTTTTTTAGCATAGGTCCACTGAGAAGAAGAGTAGAATTGATACTTTGGGTATTTGGAGTTCGGAGTTAGTTTTCCCTGACATCAGACTCATGTGCAAATGCTCACCTGTTAGTGCTGACCTGTGATGGGATCTGGCGTCCTTGGAATGTCTTGTCACCACATGCTGCTGCAGTGCTGGAGCAGGTCGTTTTATGGCGCCTGTTGGTCACTGGAAAGCAGCACTGGTGGCATCTGTTAAGATGGTCCTGGGCAGGCGGGGCGGGCACTCCGCTGCGCGCTCTGCCTGCGTCGGCTCTCCTGCAGCAAAGGGTGGGCGCAGGTACTCAGGTGCACTGCTGCATGCCAGACGTGAAGCAACTTTGGGGTCCCTGGAGTGCCGGCTGACGGGGTGATCAGTTGGCTCTTCGTGCACGGTCTTTAGGGTTAGCCGCTCAAGGAAGCGAGATGTCGAAGCCGCCTCCCAAACCAGGCAAACCAGGGCAAGTTAAAGTCTTCAGAGCTCTATGTGCCTTTGAACCAAGGACTCCAGATGAATTGCACTTCATCTGCATCACCGACATGAGTGCCACCAGCAGAGGCGGACTGGGCTCGTTCCCAGCCCCTGTGTGGCCAAGCAGGCAGAGTCCGTTGACAATCCGTGAAGCTGCAGGAAGAGGCAGCTTGAGCTGGTCGAGAGCGTGGGCGACCGAGTGGGTGCTGACGGCTTAGACGGGGCCGGAAGACGGCCTTGCGCTGGGCTTGTCGTGGTCACAAGATGGAGTGGAAGTGCTGCTCACCAGCCGGGTATTGAACTGAACCAGCAGGGTAAGCTGGGAGACGCAGCTGTGGATGCCGCTGCCTGGAGGGTTAGGCGGACACCGTCCAGCTCTTCTGGAGGAAGGTGCTCGAGCAGACTCAAGAGCCAACGAGAAGAAGCGGGCTTGGCGCGGCGACTGATGCTGCCTGCGCGTCTCTCCTGAAGAAGAGCAGGGACAGACGCACTTCGAACATCAAGCAGCGCTGGGGACCATCTTGAGGACGAGGACTCACGTTAATCCCCTTGGGGAGCCTTAAGACCCTAAACTCTTTCCTTTTGCCATTCCAAAACCTTATTGTCTCCAGGAGATAACTGGTAACTGTAAAAGAAGAAAAAAAGTGTATCGACACGGCCGCGTTGCTCGTGACGAGCGGAACGTGCAGATGAGTAGGTGTCACCGTCGGTTTGCCGGGAAGTGACGGGCACTCCGCTGTGTAAAATACGTTTATGTTCACCAGAGCACAACAAGAAGAGATTATTTCTGTTTATCAACCTAAAGGAATTTAAGGATTTTTTAAAATTGTAGTTAAACTTCTTTACCTCAAGGATTGGAATATTTTGAATAGATTTTTCAAGCAGGGGCAGGGAATACTTCTTATAATAATAGAGCAAAATCTTAATAGAAAATCATCAGCTATTCTGACAAGAATAAACATTTTAAGATTAAAAAAAAAAAGATGGCCCTTGGTGTTTGCCAGTTAGTGTGCTATTACAGGCCAGTCCCTTCCAGGGGAACTTTAGATGGATGCTTCTCCATTTTGTAGTTAAACAGATTTTTAAGTATGGGAATTCTCTTTGAAATTGTATTAAATTTCTAAAGAAATGGCCAGAACGGTGGTTTGAGCTCAGAAAAATGTACACGCTTTTGTGGGAATGGCGACCTTACTTCTTGTTTACCCTGGACAGTCCAGGAATTTCATACAGCATCTTGACATTACATAGGATTCAGAGACTCTTTGTTTCCCTGAAATCCCTTTACCACAGCATGAGTTTCACATATAAAGGCAGTTTTGCCTTAGAATTTAGGTTAGCCTCATGAAGAAGCTAGCAAAAACTAATTTCCAGGACCATTCATTGTTTAGTAGTAGTGGTTGAAGACAATTCTTATTTATATTTGGTATGGGATATTGAACCCCAGGGTGCAGTGCCACTGAGCTGCATTCCCAGCCCTTATTATTTTTTAATTTGAGACAGGGTCTTGCCTTCAAGTTGCTCAGTCTGGCCTCCAACTTGCAATCCTCCTGCCGCAGCCTCCAGAGTCACTGGGATTCCAGGCATGCATCTCTGTAACCAGAGAAAGACAATTCTTCTCGTTCAGAAAAAGTTCAGTAGAGCTCTGGAGTACAGAGTGGTCGCACTGTGTAGCAGGACAGGTTGGATATTCAGCTTCTATTTCTGAAAGTTCTCAGAACTGACCGTGGTTAAGTCCTCGAGAGCAGTTGAGGTTCACTGTTGAGCTGGCTCCATGGCGTGGTGGCGAGGGGGTGCGGACCCTTCGGATCTCACAGGCTCTGCAGCCTTGTCCCGCTGAGCCTTTCTCCCTGCCGCTCTGCTCTTCACCATCAGCTGCAGGATGAGCAGAGGAGCCCCCCTGCAGCCTGTGCTAAGCTGGTGTTTTCACGGCTCCTCCGCCATTCCCGCAGGCCAAACTTGGTCTGGTTCCTCTGTCAGCCCGGCAGCATGGCTCCCGTCTGTAGAGGCAGGAGGCATCAGGGAAGCCGTGTAGCTTGCTCTCTTGAGGAGCCATGTCATGGGCAGCATGGTGCAGCCAGCACTGGGCCACCACCTGGCAGTGCCAGGCCACCTTGAGGAGCCAGTGGAAGCCAGGTGAGGAGCACAGCCCTCCAGGCCGGGGCTGGTCAGCGGAGGCCCCGTGGGGAAACGAAGCCCACCCTGCAGCAGTGAGTGCTGCACTCCTGGCCAAGAGATCCAAGGTCTTCCTGCAGCCAAAATGGCCAGGATGCAAAAAAAGGAAAAATCTCTCGCCATACCAAGGAACAGGAAAATCTCAGCTGGAAGGAGAAAGAGCAGCCCGCACAAGCAGCACCGAGAGCACGCAGGCAGAAAAGAGAACCACGCGGGCGCTGGAACCAGAGAGCACGCAGGCAGAACAGAGAACCACGCGGGCGCTGGAACCAGAGAGCACGCAGGCAGAACAGAGAGCCACGCGGGCGCTGGAACCAGAGAGCACGCAGGCAGAACAGAGAGCCACGCGGGCGCTGGAACCAGAGAGCACGCAGGCAGAACAGAGAGCCACGCGGGCGCTGGAACCAGAGAGCACGCAGGCAGAACAGAGAGCCACGCGGGCGCTGGAACCAGAGAGCACGCAGGCAGAACAGAGAGCCACGCGGGCGCTG
>PVKS010012105.1:0-16214 GCA_004027875.1 Aplodontia rufa | reverse complement strand
GCAGAACAGAGAACCACGCGGGCGCTGGAACCAGAGCACGCAGGCAGAACAGAGAACCACGCGGGCGCTGGAACCAGAGTACGGGAGGCAAGGGGCCGGAGCAGGGCTCAGCATGGAGCGCTTGCCTGGTGGTCCCGGTTCAAACCCCGGCACCATGCACGCAACTGAGAGTTGGGGAAAGAAAGGCCAAATGGAAAACTAAGTAAAGATTGACTGTCTCTTTAAAAATAAACATAATAGCCAAAAAAATGAGCTGTCCAGATGGTGCCGCGGTGGAGTGGAGAAGCGGGAGGGTGGAACCCAGGGGAACCCAGCCGTGGAAAGCACTCAGCCTCTGCACAGGACCCACCAGAGTGGGCAGGAGGAGAAGAGGGGCGAGGCTCCGGTTCCACATCCACACCCTCTCGGCCCAGGAGAGGAGCGGCGGGAGGGCTGAGGAGCCAGGAGTGGCTGAGCGTCCCTGAGTCTGGCAGGACAGCGAGCCACAGATTAGGAAGCTAAGTGAATCCCAGGCAGGGGGACAGCGAGAGCGCGTCAGCCTCTCAGTTCCGGTGATGAACTTCTGACCCTCACTCTGGGGATCCCGGGTGCCCTCTCAGGCTGCCTGTCCCCAGGCCACCTCCATCTCTGCAGCAGGAGCGGGGAGGCACGGTGGGGTTTGTTTCCAGGGGTTTCCCCATCTCGTGGCCTCTAAACCTTGGCAGTCCCTGTTGACTGCATCTGGGGGCCCGGGGCCAGGCAGCTGCGAGGTGACAGGGACCACTAGATTGGCGCAGGCCTTTGGGGCATCTCGCTCGCCCTCTGCTTCCCTCCTTCCCTTCCCCGCTGCTGCTTTGCTTGGTGACCGACCCATCTGACGTCAGGGCTGGGCTCACCACACAGCCTTGCGCGCTGACCGGAGGTTGCGCACAGTAGATGAAAGGTTGCAAGAACTCCTCGGCGGGTGACCTCTGCCCCTGCGTCATAAACAGAGCCGTTGCTCAGGCCACGTAGCTTTCAGAAACTGTCCCCTGGCCTCACGTTTCTATCCTGCTTGTCCTGCAGGGTGCTTGACGAGTCTCCGCCCTTCCCTGAGTTGGTGGAGACTGTCCCGCTGTTGAAATTAGGAATAGTGGTCAGACTGAGCGCACGACTTCACCACCTGTAGATGTCACGTATTCAGGAAAAAAGGGAACAGTATAATATATTTTTTCTTTTTTTTCTCTTTGGGTACTGGGAATCGAACCCAGTGGTGCTTTAGCCACAGAGCCACACCCCAGCCCTTGCGTGTTGTTTTGTGATGAAAGCTCCTAGGCGGGGCGCTGATTCACCGTGAAGATCAAGCCAGCGCTGCTGTGCTCCGGGCGGCGGAGGCTCTGGCTGGTCTTTTGACCTCCGCCTTCTTCTGGGCCTAGATTTACAGATAAGAACCTAGCAGAGGGAAGGGATTTGCCAGGTGGCAGCCTGCTGGGGTGGCGGGGCTATGGCGAGAGCCTGGTCCAGTCCAGAAGCTCCTGTTTTCATTGCCCTCTCTGGGTCTTTCGTCCTTTCCTGCTGTTGCTGCCAGATGTTGCATTAGGCCCGTGAGCCCTGTCTTCCCTTCCATTGGGAGTGGAAAGAAGAAGGTCACAGACTGAAGACCCTACCAGGGCAGAAGCTCGCACAGGGCTCCCAGGGGACCTCACACTGACCATCTCGTGGTCACCCCTGCCACCGCCTGACCTGGAAGACAGATGGCAGCCGGAATTTCCCCATCCCAACATTTCACACCACGGAGGTGGTTCCCGAGCTGTGCCGGGGTGGGTGCCCCAGGGCACCCAGCAGACGTGGCGGTTTGCAAGTCCAGCAGGGTGTGCACCTGTGGTCCCCACCACGCAGTAGCGGCTGCTCAGTCTGTGGTTTCAGCTTGAGGTCCCGCTGTGTCCCTTGCCACGACTCTGCGTCTTGCCAAGCTGGGTTTGCTCTCAGTGGCTTTCCGCCTGGAGCTGTCAGGTACTTCTCTTGGCTTAGGGATTGCCATGAAAAACGTGCTGTGTACCTGCAGCCCCAGGAACCGCGGGTGGAAGGGGGCTGCTGGTGGGTGCTGGGCCTGGGTCTGACCGTGAGAGCTTGTGGGCTTTATAGGCCATGGGAGGAATTTGGAGTTTCTAAAATTGAACCCAGGGTGCTGTGCCGCTGAGCTACATCCTTAGTCCTTTCTGAGTGACTGAGGCTGGTGTCACACTTGTGATTCTCTTGCCTCAGCCTTCAGAGAAGCAGGAATTCAGATTTTTACTTCGCATGCATGAGAAGCCCTTTCAAGTTTCTGATCAGTGAGATGGTGCGTGATCTGAGTTCTACTAATTAATTCATTAGTGGTACTAGGGATTGAACCCCAGGGCATTCTATCTCTGAGCCGTATCCCCAGCCCTGTGGTTTTTATTTTGAGACAGAATCTTTTAAGTTACTGAGGCTGACCTCAAATTTGTATTCCTCCTGCCTCAGCCTCCAAAGTCACTGGGATTACAAGTATGTGCCATGGTGCCTGTATGGCTTCCTTTTTGGAGGTCTGCTCTGGGTGCTATGTGGAGAGTCCCAGTCAGTAGTCTCTTGGGGTGGCCTGGGTAGTTATGGGGTACAGATGTGCTGCCATGCTTCTATCCAGCACCCCATCAACTTAGGAAGCACCCGTTGGGAGTACACTTCTCTTCTGGGTTGTGTGCTCAGTGTGCGCTTGCGGAGAAACAGTGAGTTGGCTTCTTGGGCCTTTGTCTCCTCTTCCGGAACATAAGGGCCTGGTCCCCCAGGTGAGTTAGAAGGGAGGAGGGCAACAGGGCCGGGAGCTAGCTGGGCTTTCCTGCGCCGGCACTTTGGTCCCCGGCAGAGCCCCTGCCGAATGTCTGGGGCATTGTGTGTGATCCTTTGGAACGGGTCCTGAATCCTTCCGAGCAGGCCTCTCGGTCTGGTGTTTTGAAAGCTTGGCGAAGCCTCCAACAGCACTGCGTAGACAGATGTGACTGGCACTGAAGGAGTATTGTGTAAATGAGTGTTGTCCCTGTTTATAATACTTAAACAGAAACAGGATTCTCTGGGGACACCAGAGTTCAGTCTGTCCCTGTATATCAGATGTCACTCAGGATAAGGCTGGGGTGGGGCTCAGTGGTGGACCTTACCCAGCATGCTCAAGGTCCTGGGTTCCATCCCCAGAACTGCAAAAAGAAAGAGAGAGATTAACTCCAGCCGTGGGAAAGCACCTCTCCTCTAATGAGAAAGGCAGGAACTGAGCTAGGGCTGGTTCCGAACAGGCCATGGGGACAGGACTGGTGCCTGGAGCTCTTGTGGCTCGGGGCCCGCCCTGCGGTTTCCTGCCGGCCCCCGTGACTGCTAATTGAAGTCAGATTCCAAGCCAGCTCCCGTTGCCTGGGTTGCAGAGATAGGGCTCCAGGGTTTCTGATTCAGCGTTGACTAGGTCATCAGGGATTGCAGAGTGGAAGGGAACAGGTTCAGAGCTGAGCCCCGCCTGCCAAGGGTGTGGGACCTCTCATGCTGCCCGGCTGACTCATATCTCATCCACCTGCCTTCAGGGTTTCGGTGGTCAATGGGTCAGTTGAGCCTCTCAGGAATAGGTTGGTGAGTGGAGGGTCCCCAAGACCACATCAGATTCAGCCGGGACTCAGGGCGGAAGCGCTTTCTGCGCAGGATTGAGGTTCATTACAGCAGAAGGTTGGGACTGAAGTCAGCCAAAGAAGGGTGCGAGGGAGGGGTCAGAGCCAGGCACGTGTGTCCAGTTGGCCTCTCCCGGGGGTCTGCAGGACAGGCCACACAGCCCGTGCTGCATGCATGACGGGCAGATGGTCCCCAGGTTTCCAAGGGCCACAGCATACCCATACACCATTCTGTACCTCATGCTCAGTACATGAGCTGTTCACGAGAACCAGGGTCTCGGGCGTACAGAGGTGCTGTCAGCGGGTGGCAAGTTCCAGGGCCTGTCTTGAAAGCCTGTATGGAGCTGGGCGAGGCTTCACCATGAAGTGACCATCTCTGTCATGTGAAGCCAGCCCCAGTGCCGTGTCCTGGGGTGGGGGATGCTGGTGGTGCTGGGAGCCCGTGTGCAGCGGGTCCAGGTATAGTTGAGCCTTAGCCTGCTCTCAGGCCGAGGGGTCCAGGGCCACAGCCCCAGGGGCACGAGGCTAGGCCAGGGGTCTCAGGTGGGCACCTCGCTGGACCCAGATGTGCCTGCTCCTCCCTGCTGAAATACCCTTTCTCTCTCCTTACAGTTTTGTGACCAACATGGGGGACTCTGCCGATACCGTTACCGCCGCGCCAGAGGCAGTGGCTGCCGAAGTCTCTCTCTTCAGCATGACAGACATGATCCTGTTTTCTCTCATCGTGGGTCTGCTTACCTACTGGCTGCTCTTCAGAAAGAAAAAAGATGAAATCCCCGAGTTCACCAAGATTTCAGCAACGTGAGTGGCGCCTTTCGCACCCCTCTGTCCCTGCTTCCTGGCTCTCAGGCACCATCCTCCTCCTTCCAGGCAGCGCCCTGCGCTTGGGCCCAGGCTGGCCTCCCCGACTGGGTGGGGTCCCCAGTGGCCGTGGGGACAGCTTTTGCTTACTAATGAAGGAGGCAGCCTCGGGAATGGCCTGGCAGGCCCAGCTTCGTTCACTAGCGTGGTTGTTCTTATTTTATTGGTTTTTCTTTTAATCTTCATAAAGCTTCTTTTCAAGAACAAGTAAAAAAGATGAATGAAAGAAAAATAATAAGGAAGCACTAGTACAGATGACGAGCAGGTGAGAAAAGGTGGTTTAGGTATGCCCGGGTGGCCCATCTCCCCGGGGTCGACTGCAAGCCACGCCAGCGTCACTGTCAGACCGCAGGCCGCCGCCGGGGTCCTTGTTTACTCCTAGCTGGTTTAACTCGGGCCGGGCTCCTGAGGCCCACAGCCAGGTTTGAGTGGGGGCTCCTGGGCTTGGCAGGGGGCAGCCTCTCAGGGTCCCTCAGGCTGCAGCTGCCCGGGATGGGCAGGGTGAAGTCCGCAGGCTCCCGCAGGGCTGCTCCCTCTTCCGCTTCGGGCAGCAGCTTTCCTGGCTGGAAATGCCGGTCTTCCGGCATCGAAGTCAGTGCTTTCAGATGCGGCTCCTCCAGCCGTGCAGGGCACTGGTCCCATATTCTGGAAAGCTGTGTTCAGTCTTGCACTCACCAGTGACTCGCTGAGCAGATGTCCACCGAGGCCCTGCCCACGGTGTCCCCAACCCCGCTAAGGCTCGTGGCCGCAGGCGCGAATGAGGTGGCCAGTCCCGCCCTCAAGCTCACGCTGTTCTGCAGGGCGGACCCGGCAAGAAGCTCGGCCTCATTCGGCCCCGTTTCCTCCTGGCTGAGTGCGGGCAGTGACCCTGCTCTCAGGGGACCCAGTGAGGTGACACTGATGACCTCCTAGGCCTCCCAGCTGCCTTGCACTGTGCCACAGCCTGGAGGGACGCATGGTGACGTTGACGTTGAAGGTGCTTTGAGGCCAGGTGTGGTGGCGCACACCTGTAATCCCTGCCACTCAAGAGGCTAAAGCAGGAGGCTCACAAGTTTGAAGCCAGCCTGGGCAGCTTAGCCAGACCCTGCTTCAAAGTAAGAGCAAGGCCTAGAGACTGGGTCATCAATAAAGCGTCCCTGGTTCAGTCCAGTACCGCTAAAAAAGAGAGAAGGTGCTTTTCCAACTCAAGATCTAAATGCACTGGTGCACAGTGTCTGGCTCGCAGCCCTGCACGGCGGGCTGGGTGGCGGCCTCCTCTCCTCCCAGAGGCTGTGATGTGCTCAGGGCGGGGCACCCGGGGGTTGACAGACCCCAGGCAGGAGGCGAGATTCCAGGAGTGCCAAGAAAAATGGAATTCCTTCTGGATAAGGGATAAGGATCACATCCTGCAGAATGGTGGTCAGGCAGGGCCTCAGAGGTGGAGCGGCACCCGAGGCTGGGAGGACACTTGTCAGCAGAGCCAGAGGCGTGGAGAGCAAATGAGCTGGAACCCAGATTCTCCAGCTGGGCTGGGGCAGGGGCCATCCCAGAATGGGAAGAAGAGTGTTTCTGGGGACAAGGGGACCAGCATCCAGGCCCCAGCTTCCCACCTGGCCCTGGTTCCATCGTTTGTAGCTGGAAGTGAGGATGCAGGAGAGTGACACCATTCCGGTAGCTGCCCTGGACGTCAGCCCCGCGGCAGTGGGATTCCATCCGTGCCGATTGCTTTTCTTTCCTAGAATGCGGAACCTGCCTGTCCCTCCTGATGAGACTCAGGCCCTGTCACAGGCTGTCCTGCACGTTCTCCTCCCTCACACGCCAGCTGCCTGCCCTGGCAGGGGCCACATGGGTGCACGGTACCAGGGAGTCATTTATGCCTCCAGCATCAAGTTGTGGGCCCAGCTGTGGGTACGGTTCAGATCCAGACCGTACCACGCCAGCTGTGTGACACTGTCCGAGCGACTGGGTCTTTCTCAGTCTGTGTCCTTGGCTGTAGTTGGGGGTCATTATAGTGCGTGCCTTGGGATTATGAACGATAAGCAGCGTTGTGCCTCGTGGGGCCCTTGGTCAGCTCTCGATGTCACGTATTGTTTTACCCCTATTAGTGTCATCTCCAACCTCACAAGTGTGTTCAGGGAAGGCATCGTCAGCCCATTTTATAGACAAGGAAACTGAGGCACTAGTGACTGAGGACTTGGCTCTGCAAACCACACACCTGCCTGAGTCTCCAAAGCCACCCTTCATCTGCGGGTTTCAAAGTTGGGAACTCTGAGGCACAGAGAGGTCACTTGGCTGACACCTCGGGCCTTGCGCCTGGGCCTCCTGCCATAAGTAGCATCAGAGTCCCGGCCACTTGCATTTCTGGCACAGCTCAGAGCGGGAGGGCGGGGGGCGCTGGTGGGGCCTGGTGCACTGCTGCGGGGCATGTGTGGCCCTGGCCTGCCCCAGGAGTTGTCTCCAGGATTTGTGGTGTGTCTGGAGGCGGTGTTTTAAAGTTTTGTAATGCTTACCCCGCCAAGGAGGCTGTGTGCTAATGCTAGGAAACCTTTGGGCATGGATCTTTTTAAAAACATGAACACAGAGTCTGGCCAGCAGGCACCTTGAGCACAGAGAGGCAGAGGACATTCTGTTATCTCCCCCTACCACCCCCGGAGCCCTTAGGCTCTGGACACAGGAGGAGCCCCCAGCTCTGACGACTCTCCCCAGCGTGCAGTCTCCCCACCAGTCTCCGCTGCCACTGACCACATGTGGCTGAGGAAGGTGCCTGTGAAGCTGCTGGGAACACCTGCTCTCCTGGCTCCCGGCTGCGTTTGCCCCATGGGGTGGGAGAACCGCCTTCACCTTCACACTGCTCACCGCGGGGTCCTTCCGGGCAGCTGGGTGGAGAACGCGTCTCCCCTGCCTCTGGTAAAGAGAGGGGGTGCAGATGGGGCATCATTTGAAAATCCTCAGGTCACACAGATATTCACGTCCCTTGTGTCAAAGGCTTGTGACAAGATGGTTCCTGTCCTCCGTTGTCGTGGGAAGGGCAGCCCCAGGCGCAGATCAGCGGGAGCGTACTGGGATCAGAGGTGTAGGTCAGGGCCCAGGAGGTGGAGACAGATTCTGATGGGACCCGGAAGGCTCTGGTGGCTTGAGAGTGGAGCCTTGGACATGGACTGGGGGTGAGCAGCGGCAGTTGTGTCCTTAGGCACAGATGGGAGGTGACAGGGTGGGAGGCTCCTGATGGGGGGTGTGCTGTGAGTATGGGGAGCGGCTGGGAATTGGACAAAGGGCAGTTGGATAGGCAGAGTACAGAGGGCAAAGGCCATTCCAGAGGGCTGGGTGGCTTCCTTGGTCATGGATGGTGCTCTGAAGGACAGCGGCCTGTTCATGCTGCAGGGCGGGTGGAGCGATCGGGGCCAGGGAGGCAGGTTGAGGAGCCACTCCAAGAGGTGATCACCGTGAGAGGGGGAGGGACGACGGTCTGGGTGCAGGTGGAGGAGCCTGGGCAGGTTCAGGGGCACTGGGGAGAGGAATTGAGCTAAACCAACCAGAGAAGGGAGACTGGGCTATTAGAAGAGAAACGGTGAAATCAAATGAAAAACAATCAAATCTGGAAGAGCTGTGGGTGGCAGGTCCCTGTTCCCCGTGACTCAGGTCTCAGGGCTACCTGGAGGGTGTCCCAGCATTGTAAACTAACGACATCACTCAGGTCGTGACGAGTGTGGATTGATGATTTGTCACAAAGCCAGTGTGCTCATGTCACCAGCACCCAGGCCCCAGAGCGGCTCCTCTGAGCACCTCAGAAGCCCTTATGCTCCCACCAGCCACTCTGCCTACCCCCGGTCTCCTCCTGACTTGGAGCTGAGTTTTCCGGGTGGAGAAAAGTACATCTTCCCTTCTCCAGGCCCCGTCTCCAGATGGGTTCATGTGCACCTGCGGTTGACCTGCCAGCTGCGGATATCCCCTCATGTGAACCCCGCTTGTTCCAATGAGATGGCCATCAGAGCGTGTCCACCCTGCAGGGCTCGCGGCCCTGCGCAGACATGGACGGCTTCTGCTGGGATGTCCTGCCACTGGAGCTGCTGTCCTGTGTGTGGCTTGCGTTCGGCCACTAGTTATTGTCAGTTTTCCAGTGTGGCTCTGGACGCCCGGGATCCCCGAGGAGCTTTGGCCACCGCACCCTCTCCTTCTGGCCCTTCCTGATCTGAGGGTACCGGTGAAGTCAGTTTTTCCCTGCGCTTCTCTGGGACGGGTGCACTGCCCACCTGGACTCTGGGCCGGGCTCCTGTTCTGGAGCTTGGCTTTTCTCGGTCGGGCTCTTGGCCTGGTTGATGTGTCAGAGTTCCGTGCGCAGAGCCTCGGACCACAGCGCCCTTGCAGTCTCCTGCCTGCCCTTTAGCCATCAGGACTTCTTGGTGCTTTTCCCTTGACATTTCTATTTAATTTTTAGAATCAGCCAATTAGTATCCACCAAAATCAAACAAATTAAAAACAAACCTGCTCAAATTAGTCCAATCTGTCATCCTCTCGGTTGACCTCGACCTTTGTGGGTGATGCTTTTGAATACAGATCTTTTCCAGGGCCAGCAGTGCAGCTCAGTGATAGAGTGTCCAGCTCTGGGTGTGTGCCCAGCGCGGCAGAAAGAACGGAAAAGAGGTCTTATCTTGAGGTCCTGAGGACGCTGTTTTGTGTTCTGTTCTAGGTTGGTTGCCTTGTTTTGGTTTCGCAGGGTGAGGGGTGGATCTCGGGGTCGCGCACACTGGGCAGCTGCTCTGCCCCTAGCCCAGCTTTTACACTTAGATGTGCGATCCCCTGAAAGTGATGAGTATTTAGAGACCCTATCTCAAAGTAAACACGGAAAGGGCTGGGGATGTGGCTTGGTGGTGGGGCACCCTGGGTTCCATCCCCAGGACGGGTGGTGGGGGTCCTCCTCTACCCACTGGGTGCCAGCGTCACCTTCAAGGCAGAGCAGGTGGCTGTGGACAGGAGATTGTTGCTGGGCTCCCCTGTGTTCACCAACAGCACCCCGTGCTGTGTCCTGTGATTCTGTGGTGGCTCTCATCTGGAGACCTGGTAGTTAAGTCCTTCTGCTTCCTTCTTGTAAAGAACCTCGTGGCTTTTTTTTTTTTTTTTTGGCTTCCCCCCCCCCCATGACACTTCTGTATAAATTTTTAGAATCAGCTTGTCAATGTCCACCAAAATCAAACGGATTTTAAAAACCTGCTGGGACTTAGCTGGGATCCAGTGGGAGGCCTTCCTATAGGGCTGAGCTTCTTCCACATTGTTTCAGTTCTCCCCGCCCACCAGGTGTCTCTGACCTGTTTATAGCAGCCTTAGAGGCTTGTTAATCAGCTCAGTAGCAATGATAATGAATGGCTCTCACCCACTCCATAGCCAATGTCTCTGGAAAGAGCATGAGGAGGTGCAGGGGGTGCTGGGCCCTGCAGGAGCCTAGGCCAGCTCTGCGTGGAGCACCCCTCTTGAAGCATGGGGATTTGTTCGCAGAGGTGACATCTGGGTCCCCTGCTTAGCACAGGGCTGTCCGTTGGAGGGAAGCTACCCAGGGAATGGCTGTTGAATTAACAGATGCTAAATCTGTGCCTGTGTCTCCCGCAGGGCAGAGCATGGCCCACTGGTCCGGCTAGGTTTGCACCGTATTTTTTTTTTCTGGAATATTTTAATTGGAATACTAAAAAGTCTGGCTCATCAAAACCTACACACACACCTTCTTCTGCAAAAGTTAATCAGAATACCTCTGGAAGGGGCCTACGCTCTGCACCACCTTACCTGCTCCCAGCCTGCTCTGCAGGCCCCTCCGCCCTGCATCTCTGGCACCAGAGGGTGCTTTAAAGAAAAGTAAACCTTTTTATTTGGAACGTTGCAAGAAAATACCCGAGTACTGGATACCGGAGAGCAAGGCCATGTGACCCTGTTATCCAGTTTGCCAAGAGCCCACTTGGCCTATCTGGTGCCCCCACCCCCACTGCTCCAGATTAATTTAAAGCAATCCTCAGAAATCATATTTTATCTGAAAATGTATTTGTCCTCTAAGATTCAAGGACTCCCCCTTTCAGCCTCACAGGGGGCATCCCATCACACCCGAAGGTCGCCCAGTCCCCAGCTGGCCTCCTGATTGCTTATTGTTTTGGTTTGTCTTTCTGTTTTTAAATTCAGAGTCTAATCAAGACCTATATGCTGCAGTTGATTGAGGAGTCTTGTAAACCTCTCGGGGTCAGGTACGCTAAGACGATGTGTGTGCAGTTAGAGTTGCATGGGTGTCGACAGATGTGCGCTGTCACATAATCAGTGACATCAAGCTGTAGAACATCCTGGCCCCCAGAAGCCCCCCAGAGTCCTTTACAGCACCCCAGCTGCAGCACCCCATTGAGCTCAGTTCAGTCCTGTGCCTGCAGAACGTCACATGCACAGAGCTCTCTGTCCCATCAGTTCCCCGCCAGCCCTGTCCCTGCCTTGCGGTGGCCATTTCATGGCTTCCCACAGCTTGGGCCTGGTGATGGCACTTCACTGGGGGCTGTTTGAAAAGCCACGAAAGGTCTCTTTCGTCTGAGTGGCCTTTATTTTGGGGCTTGCTCTTGACAGAGCCCAGGCGAGCCGAGTCAAGGCTGCTGCCGTCACTTACGTCCGTGGATATCTTTTGAGCTTGGCAGATGGGGAGTGAGCCCGAGGTCTTGCTACTTCCAGCTCGGGGTCAGTTTTCTATAGAGAGGTCCTTGAGCCATCGAACACAAAAATGGAAACAGGAGTCAGGCGTGGTTAGGACCCCGTGGCCGTGGAGGATCCTGCTGCTGGGGAAGTGCAGGCCTGGCTCTCACTCTGGCACCTGAGGGGACTTCACCTGCCATCCCTGGTTCCTGTGAGATTGGGGGTTCCGTTCCTGGAACTGCACACGGCCCACTAGAAGCAGCATTGCAGAGGAAGCCGAGGCTGCCCTGCTGACCTTGCTGGGCAGTGTTGAGGTGCTTGGTGCCGCTGGTGGCTTTGTCTCTGTGTGCCAGACAGGAGGGACACAGGGACTGAGGCAGCATCCTCAGGGGTCCTGTACAGTTGGTGGTGCGGAGTGGCCTGGAGCAGTGGGGCCACAGGGACACCAGTAGGGGTGTCAGGATAGGTGGACCCCCAGGAGAAGGCTGGGGAAGGGCTTCATGGACATGGCTCAGAGATGCTGGCCTGCAGGGCCTGCCCTAGAAAGGCGTGTAGCAGTAAAATCCGGAAGTCACCAAGGGAGTCAGGGGTCCCCGAGGCAGGAAGGTGATGGGTGGGTCTTTGAGGGCCTTGGGGTGCGGGTTTCTTCCAACTTCCTTGAGGTGCGATTGCGGGTCCAGTGTGTATGATTTGGAGTGGGCAGCATCACCCTGGACTTGCTCAATGACAAGATCACATGCCTCGTTCTAGTGTCAGCCATGTGACCTTGCCATGTCACTGACCGGCTGGGCCTGAGCAGCATCCCTGGGCTCAGTCCCTCTTCCCTCTTGGAAGATAGCATGACTGTTTCCCCTGTCACCTGGGGCTTCAGGTCTCAGGAGAGCTTGGGGACAGCCTTGTCCCAGGCCTGGCCCCCTGGGCCAGTGGGGGTGGTTCCAGGAAGGTGCCATCTTGTTCGGAGTGCTGAGCTGTGTGCATGTGAAGGGCATAAGGCCAAGGTCCCAGGACGGATGTGCATTGTGTTCTTGGAATGTGCCCAGGGCCCCACGGACCTCGTCAGCCAGGCCTTGGCCCATGGCAGGTGGTGGTGCAGGCAGCTCAGCTGCACCTGGGTGCTGGCCGCTGGCTGCTGTGGCTTTGGATGTTTCCGGGCCTGGAGCTCAATCACCGTGTCACCCTCTGAGCTTTGCTGCCCTTGGCTGTCACATAAGGACAGAAACCCTCCCCGTTTCCTGGGGTGGCAAGGATTCAGTGAAACGGGAGCTCCTTGAACACCAGCCAGCCTGCACCAGGTGCAGTCCGGTCTCTCTCTGAGCTGAGGCTCTGACACCTGCTGTGACCTTTCACCTGCCCAGGGCCAGCTCCCTCCTGACGCAGCTGCCTTGGGGCCTGGCTCTATAGAGAACTGCTGGTTTTATTTAAACTAGCAAAGCACTCTCTGTTCTCAACAAAGGTGGGTCTTTCGAACCGTACCCTGTGCCCCGAGGCTCAAGGACAGTGTTGGTCTTTTCTGGGGACTCAACTGAACTGGGCACTGCTGTCCCTTTGCTGGAGGTATGGGACCCTTACTGTACCTGTCTTTTGCAATCGCCGAGACCATCTGTCTGTCCTCTGCCGCCCCTGCTGTCATGTTTCTGGGCCTCTGCTCTTGTCCTTGTCCCCACACACCCTGTGGGTGTCTGTTACCCTGGGACCTGGAGGACCAGGCTGTGCAAGGAAGCTGTTAAAAAGCAGCTGCCCGTGTGCTGCCCGGGCAGGGGGAAGCCCCAGAAGTAATCAGTTCCACCGTGCAGAAAATTAAATTTGAATTTAATTCAGTTCAGTTCAGTGGCGTTCAGAAGTCCCACTCCACATTGCCTGGGACGGGTCACATCGGGGTGTCTTGTTTCGTCCAAGTGCCCTGCATGTTCCCTCCCTCCCTGGTCTTGCCCACTAAGTGGACGCAGCTAACTGAAGCCTGAAGCAGAGACGCTTCTGCTCCCAGTCGAGGGCGGAGAGGCCTAATTGGAACCTTTCGCACTCCGTTCTGGAGCCGCGTGGTGGCTGGGCTCCCGGCCTGGCCTGGCTTGGGCTTTCCAGTGGGCTGTCTGTGCCTGGGCACCTGGGGCAGGGGCTTCCTAAGACGCCTCGCTGGCCACCACGCTGCATGTGGTAAGGGGTAGGTCCCACAGCTCCCAGGACGCTCGCAGGTGACACAGACCCAGTGTCCTGGCGGAAGATGGGGACCAGGCCTAATTCAATCAGAGGCGCCTGGCAGCGGCCGAGCGCTGCGAGCGCTCCTGCAGCAGCGGCAGCAGTCCTGGCCTGGAGAGCTTTGTTCCAGGCAGGACTTCCTTTTTCTTTTTTAAAGCGGGAAAGGGGGAGGGCGTAGGGAGAAGGGCTGTGATATAAACAGTTACCAAGGAGACCCAGCCAGGGTTGGAAAGGTTTTCTCCTTCCCTTGGTCCATACAGAAGGCGGGGTGCGCCCCAGCCGCAGGGGATCACGGGAGGCTCCAGTCTCAAGTCCTGATCCCTCCCTGCCGGAGCTACCAGATGTTGCGGAGTTCCCAGGCTGGTGGGGACGGGGGCAGGCAGGGGTGCTGGGAGATTCCGAGAGGACCCAGGGTGTCCAGCAGCGCTTGCGGCGTCCCTTGGAGCGGGCAGCCTGCCCCCGCACTCATAATGGACAGATGGAGCTTCCTGTCTGCGGGCTTCCGCCGGCTTCCAGAAGAGGGCCGTGACCTTCCTCTTTCCTTAAGTGCTGGAGCTGAGAGAGAGGCCATGGGGTGCGCGCACTCATCTCCGCGGGACGAGCCCACCCTGAGGAGGTCAGTTTTTGCCCCTAGTGCGGACTGTGTGGCTGCCCCTTAGCAGGGGGCCACCTGGCATCCGTTCATCAAGGGAGAGGCCTGTTCCTGGGACAGGACCCCCATGATGCAGAAGCTCTGCTGAGGGGAGTGGGCCAGGGGTGTTGGTCATTCATGGGGTTCATCTCCCAGGGTCCCTGGGGCTTATTGGTCCAGGCACTGAGGCTACAGTTCCCTGCTTCCCAGGGCAGGGGCTTGGGCTGCAACTTAGAAGGCCCTGTTCACTTGCACCTCACCTGGGTCAGGTGTGGACCTCAGGCTGAGCAGGTGGCCGCTGCTTTCTGAGTCCCGAGCAGGGGGTTTCCAAGCTGCCCCCAGGCAGGACTGGCTCCCCAGCAGGGACCCAGGGGGATTGCCCTGGCACAGGGTCCCTGTCTCTTGACAGTGCCCTCTTCCTTCCATGCTGGGCCTCCGGAAGTCAGCCTGGGGAGAGGGTGGAGCTCAGGAAGGGACAGGGGCTAGGCCTCACACTTTTTGGGAGAAACGTACTCTTTCTGGGCAGGGATGGCTCAACACCCTAAGATTAGGGTTCGACACCCTAATAGGGCCCCTCTCTCCCAAGGGCCTTTTCCTATTCTCTGGCATGGAGCACCTGCTCCTCCTTGGCTTGTGGCACCAGCCGCCCAACCCACCCACACAGACAGCACGTGCTACCTGGTGCTGCTGGGAGTCTTTGAAGTTAAACTGACCCACACAGCCACCTCCCAAGAACACTCATTGTCCCCAGGGTATTAATGAGTCCCAGGTGCACTGGAGAGGCTGTGGAAGTCAAAGTGCGTGCTCTGTGAGAGGACTTGGGGCCTCCATGGGGGCGGGACCAGGGTACAGCCAAGAGAGTGCCCACCTGGCTCCTCCCTGCCTGCTGAGATGCTGCTCGGAGCCCATCTTCCTGCAGCTAGAGAACAGGCCCTGTAGCAGAGGTGCCCATGCCCATCCCCACCCCACCTGGGCAGGAGGGAGAGCCTGGGGCATCTGGGGCAGCAGAAGTAGCCCCTTCCGTCTTGTTGGAGGTGTGACTTCTGTGGACATATCTGCCCTTTGAGAAGTGGTAGGGGTTGGCTTCTCAGCTGATGTCAGCCACTCTGACAGGTGAGCAGAGTGTCCCCAGAGGCCTCTGCCATGTCTGCCCCCAGATGCTGGGCAGAGAACTCAGGACCAACCCCCAGGAAGGCTGTGAAACATCAGTGCTGAGTGCCAAGCACTGCCGTGATTGGCAGGGGACACACAGCCCCACCACGGCTGTCGCAGCCAGACCGCAAATGCAGCTATTAGAAAGTGCCACGTTGAAGACGGCGGCAAGCGGCTGTGCCGTTGGGGACAGGGAAGCTGCATGTTTGTGTTAAAGGACACCGGGTGTTGGTGACAGGGCTAGAGGCTGGCCCTGGGAGCAGCGTGGCCATGTCCCCCACTTGGGTAGCGGGGAGAGGCAGGCCTCTTGGGAGACGCATGAAGCCTGGTGGCCCCTCTCCTCTGGAATGTCCCCTACAATGCGTCTGCCCAGGGCTTCGCTGTTCCCATTCTCATCATGGGAGCCTTCACATCGACCCAGGAGTCCAGTCCCACACACAGCAGTGCTCCAGGTAAATGTGACTTTGTATCCTTAGGCGTTGCCGGTTCCTTGTAGGAGAGAGAAGACAGGGAGTTGGGAATAGAAATCCGCTTCAAAAGCAGAAGAGAGGGCTGGAGCGGTGGCTCAGTGGTTACGGCACTTACCTTGCATGCGCAAGTACACGAGTTCGAACCCTAGCACCATGTACACAACAAAGTGTCAGGGGAATGAAAGTCACATGAAAAACTAAACAAAAATTGCTTCTCTCTTTCTCTCGTTTTCACTCTCCCATCTTTAAAAAAAAAAAAAAAAAAAAAGCAGAAGAGAGTGCACGCTGTCTTCCCAGCCCCAGCCACCTGGGAGGCTGAGGCAGGTGGACCACGCTTGACAACTCAAGGAGAGCCTGTCCCCCAGAAATAAAGAGGGCTAGGGCTGTAGCTCAGTGGTAGCAAATGCAAGGCCCTGAATTCAGTCCGATGCCACAAAAAAAGCATCCTCAACCCTTGGAGAGAGCCACTCTCAGCTGCTCAGTGAAGTCCTTCAGGCTTCTCACGAGTGGATCCTGTTATCCAGCTCCTGTTCTAACAGGGCCTGTGATCCTGTTCAGCTCCTGTTCTAACAGGGCCTGTGATCCTGTTCAGCTCCTGTTCTAACAGGGCCTGTGATCCTGTTCAGCTCCTGTTCTAACAGGGCCTGTGATCCTGTT
>PVKS010012104.1:39220-54937 GCA_004027875.1 Aplodontia rufa | reverse complement strand
TAAGAAAAACAAGAAGCTGCATTAAAAAAATATAAAGGCAATTTGAGCACTTTCAAGAGGTGAAGATCCAAGAGTGAAGGGAAACAGCAGTGACTTCTCTTTTTGGTGCCAGTTCTATCTTGGGTTCTGTCAGTTTGTAAGCAGCCTAGGTCATTAGGATAAGAGGTCAAGCAGTAGTGGCTAGGATGGTGAGAGGCTGAGCAGAATTTTTGGTAGTTTTACAGTGCTGGGAAGTCACAAGCAGAATTCAGGGAGAAAAGGGGAGAATACTCCCACTTGTTAATTGGAACCCCTGAAAGGCATATCCTAGGAGTGAGAAAAACTAGAAAGAGATTATATCTTACAAAAATTGAAATGTAACCTCTGATAAACTAAATCCTAATTTTAAGGTGATATGCCTTTGTTTTAACTGTCTGCTCTTGCCCAGTAGAAGTTCTGGCATTCAGAGTTTCTGTAACTTTCTCATGCACATTACCTGGCATTAAATTAAAAAAAAAATTATACCATGTATGTTATAAGTGAAGACCAAGAAAAAACAAAGCAATAAATGATAGAAACAATTGTATAGTGATCTGGTAGTGGAATGATTGGACATGAGGTATAAAATAATTATTGTTAATACATTAAAATTTGATGAAATGATGAGTAATTTCATCAGATAATTAGAATCCATAAAAAGAAATCAAAGGAATTTTAGAAATGAAAACTAGTGCAATTCAAATGAAATACTTAAAAGAATTATTTAATAGCAAATTAGATACAGCTGAGGAGAGAATTAGAGAACTGGGTAATAATTTATGTAGAGGATATCTAGGCCAGATTATGGAGAGATAAAAGAATGAAACACACGATGAGTAGTGTAAATGGTGTAATAGTGGAAAAAATGATTTCAGCCTAATTAGATCCCAGATGAAGTGGAGGGAGAGGACGAGAAAGCAGCAATATTTGAATAGGTCAAGGATAAGAATTTTCCAAAAATCAATAAAAGAGATTATGTCACAGATTAAAGAAGAACTATAAATGCTATCAGAAAAATACAATGAAAATGTTTTAGGGTACATGGTAGTCAAATCACTACAATAAGAGAAACTCTCTACAGGAGAAAACACATATTATCTTCAAAGAAGCAAAAAGGAAAAAAAAGCTTGTATTTCAACCAGTGGTATATAGAAAAATGACATCTTTACAGTGGTTAAAAAAAGAATAATTATCATATTTGAATTTTGTACATATTAGAAATATTCTTTAGAAACAAACAAACAAAGTAGTATATTCTTTTTCGGATAAGCAAACTTCCAGCACATACTCAGTTGTCCTGTTGCACTTTACTTACAGAATCAGTTCAAAGTGTCACCATGTCAAGATAATGACTTAGTGCTTAAGCTCTGAGTATGGCCCTTCGGAACAATGTCATCTGAGTGGCTGCACTGTTTGCATCCCCAGGAAGCTTGTGCTGGTGATAGTGCTGGTGCTGGTGTCTGGTGATGGCACAGTGCTGGACATCACTTAAACTGGATCAACCAGAGCCCTTCCTAGAAAAGGATATACAAATGTTAGGGGAAAAGGAATTTGTTAGAGTTTGATCTCTAAAATCTCTTCCAATTGAAGAACTGAGTAAAAATATTTTAGGAATCAAAATGTAATTAACTTGGGATCTAGACAGATAAACCAGTCCCTCAGAATTTCAGGAAAGTGTTGCAACTTTTGAACCAGGAAACGAAACTAATTTTAAGTTTTTAAAGAAAAGCCAGATTGGCTTATTAAACAAATCCCAGAACCAATAAAGAGACTTTAATTTTTTTTTTTCTTTTTGTAGTAGTAGGCAGTTTGACCACAGCCTCTGGCATGTTAGGTACGTGCTATCGCAGAGCCACATTGCCAGTCCAGACAAGGAGATTTTGAACACCAGGTCTTTATTGTTCAAGGGCATCAAATGAATATATGCTTATTAAGATCATGTCTTTGGTGGACATTATTGAAAACTGAAAACTTTGAAATTAGTAGGTAGGTGTTTTACAGAAAAATTATTCAAAATAAGAAGTTGTAGAAATTTTACATTTCTCTATTCCTTGTAATTTATAAGAAGAATAAACTTCTTAAGATTCTAATGGCTAATCTTGTTCTGGTTATGTCTACCAGTCCTGTCAACCTAGATTGTATTCCTACTAGTAAGCATACTGTTCATATTTTTTTTTCATAGTTTAGGTATTGGGAATGGGGAAGAAAGCTGAAAACTAAACTTACACATAATTTATTTGATCCAAGGTCGGTAGTTAACCTCCAATTTTTCATTTTCTTAAAAAAAAAAGGCACTGTGTTTGGTGAGTGGAAGGGACAGTTACTGAAAAATGTGTCTGTGGCTGATAAGAAAAGGGAAAAGCTTAAAACAGCTTCTACCAAACTTCATCAGTGCTTTGATGCTCAGGAAAATGCTTCTAAGAAGAGAAAGGGAATACCCTCCCCTTCCTTCCTTCCTTCTTTCCTTCCTTCCTTCCTTCCTTCCTGCATTTTTTTTATAGAGAAAAAGACAGTTAATTTTCATTTTTTTAAATCTGGTTTTTATTTTTCCTTCACTTAGTTGTGTATGTAGTGCTGAGGATCAAACTCGGGTCCTCACATATGCCAGGCAAGCCCTCTATTGCTGAGCTACCTCTCCAGTCCTGAAAGGGAATACCTTTAAAAAAAATTACTTCCATTAATGAGAAACATCAATGACCCATATTATCAAAGTTTATTCTGTTGCATAATCTAGTGAGGGATATACTCATATTCAGAGGTGACATGACTATTTAGCGATGGCACAACTATAGGTTTCACTTAATTAGGAATTGTATGGATCTTGAAATTGCTGATGGAGAAGCTGGCTTCAGTTTGATTTAGCTGTGGATATGATAATTTATAATTTAGCTTTTTGTGCTTTTAGAGGTCAGAAGTTACATGCAAATATTTGTGTATTTGGATTGCTGGAAAGTTGCTGTGAAGAATTATGACAACACAGTAGAAAACATCAGTGTGACTAGTGTGTCTTACATAAATTTTACCATATAATTAAAGAAGAAACATTGAAATACTTCAGGTTTATTAAAAATTCATTATTCTACTAGAGGATCTTTAAAGAGCAATAAGAACTTGAAGAAATAATAGGAAAGCTTTGGTAACAGTGACAGTGTGTTAATTGAGTTGAAAGAAGGTAAGGAATGTATTAGCAGAATGGATCCAAATTTGCAAAAAAAGATTTGTAATAAATCAAGGGGGTAAATCATTTATTAAAGAAAGAGGCAAATTATCAGTGAAGGAGGGGGGTGTATTTGATGATTCTTAATGAGAGGTTAAACTGCTTTGGTGACTTTCAGTTTAACAAAATGGAAGAGAAGCAAGATGGATAATTAGGCAGTAATAAGCTCATACTGAAAAAAAAAACCCAGAAAACTGCCTTAGGTGTTAGGGGAATATTGACTAATGAACTTAACCTCCTGCAATTTTTGTTGAGGATTCACATTTTCTCTAGAAATGGGGAAAATGATGTTTTAATTTATTTTTTTAAAGGAGGTTATGATTCTTTGGCATTATTTATCATTATGGATTTTTAAGTGTTAGCAAATGAATTAATTGCAGAAAAATAACTTCTTCTGAGGGTACAATACTATATTAGTTATAATTTTTTAGTGTCATTGATCAATTCTTTAAATTTGAGTTTGTGTTTTACTCAACTGTTTCAGTATAGAAACACCATTAGAGGCTGTCAGCCTAACTGAACCAATAAGAGAGATTTAGTATAGGAAATTATGATTATTATAAGTGTGTCTCAGTTTAGGACTTATTAAAAACATCCAGGTAAAATTTCTTCACTCTAGTTATTTAAATAATTTATATGTATGTAGTTATTAAAGTATTATAATATTGTTAATAGATTCTTGGCCATTTTACAGTTTACACCTTCTACCCCTGTGAGCTTTGAATTATGGGACAATTTTAGTAATTGTTTCTAAAATAAGTATAAGATCTAACTTTATATGACCTCTGTACTGGTATTCAGATAGAGGGAATAGTAACCAAGATAATTAAATTCAGAGATGATTCCACATTGAAGGATGGCTTGGATAAGAATTGGGCTTAGCTCCTGTGATGCTGTGTTGAAGAAAAGGTCATCTGACATACAAAGAAATATCCTTTGTAATTGTAGCCTCTCTTTTGTCACTGACTTAGCTTGGACTACCTTTTATTAGATATTATAACAAGTGAAGTTTTGCATTGAACATTAATGCTTAAAATTAAAGAGAGAGTATATTTTTCCAAATGTTAGCAGCTTTGCCACAGGTTAACTCAAATAGACAGTAACTCAAGAGGCAGTCATGTTTGTGTAGTCAAAAAAGATTTCGATCAGGTACCAAGAGACCTGGGTTCTAGGCTCACTTTGACATTAAGAGTCTATATGTCTAGAGAAGATGATATTAAGGCTTCTGAAATCAAGTGGATGGAGATGGAAAGAATTATGCTAAGTGAAGTATCCCAATCTCAGAGACTCAAGGGCCGAATGGTTTCTTTCATCTGTGGAAGCTAGAATACATTGGGAAGCAGTATGTTAGATGGCTAAGCTAATAATAACTTCAAATTGTATGATTCTTATCGAAAGAGGGAGATGACTCCCTAGGATACTTGGAGGTGTAGGCTGGGGGACAGGTGGGGGGAGGGTTTAGGAAGAACACCTAGGATACTGGAGGATGGGAATATGGTGAAATCATCTCAGAAGGAGATCTCTGACCTCCACGAGATATCCATTCAACTCAGGGGTACTTCTGGGGGAAACAGCAACATGGGGAACCCAAGCTGGGCATCCATGACATGGCATTAGCTCTGGATAACTAAGTATATATACATTTGTTCTTGAATGTTTGATAATGTTTCCCCCTCAATTGTAACTCCATATCATCTAATAAAAAAAGAGTCTATATGTCAATTAACTTGTCAATTAACATCTGTGGGTCAGTTTTTATTATACAATGAAAAGATTGTATCTGATAACTTCCAAAGTACCCTTTAACTTAAATGTTTTTTCCTGTGTTATTATTTTATTTTCCACATACATGGATTAAATTTATTTTATGATAGATGTGATATACATCTTAACTTCTACTGGATATACCTATTTAAAACTTTGTCATATTTAAAAATTTTGTCAGTTTATTCTTTTGGCAAATGTTTTCTAAGTGTCCATTTTGCACCTAGCTAGAATTAGCCACATATACCAATGAAGAAAAGAGACCGGCAAAACATCTCTCATCATGGAACTTAATATTCTGCTGGATAGATCAGATGTATGTTGAATAAGACAGAATTGAAAAGAGACATCTTTGAAACTTGTCAGAAATATGGTATGTGGTCATAATAACAGGGATGTTGGATGTTCAATAAATGAATCATTGTGTCAAGCATGGTACAGTGACTAGTACTGCTCCCCCAAATTAAGTAAAGCACCTATTCCCAACTCCACATTCAGTGATCTTATGTTATTAATTTAAAATCAGTCTTGGTGAAAGTATTTATATCTTGTAAATTGGCCATCATTACACATCAGTTGTGTGTATATGTATGTGTTGCTGGGGATTTAACTCAGGGCCTTACGCATGCTAGGAAGCATTCTACTCTAGCTACATCCTAAGCCCCTTACCTTTTTGTTCAAAACTTAACTTATTAGTATATAGTGGCACATGTTGCCAGGTGGCACAATGGAAATGACATAGTTTTTAACCATCTGTGTCATACGAGCAAAGTAGATGTGAGGCAGACATGTGATGTACAATGAATTTATAGGCATTGATAGGATGCTGAAATTAATGAGTTATTGAAGATAGAGGGACTGAAAGAAAAATAGATATGAATTTAAGCAAGATTTTAAAGATGAACAGTACATACTAGACCAGTGCATAAATAAGATAGTTTTAGAGATGGTATATACAAAAATTTTGAGACAAGAGTGAAAAATTGTATGGAAGCAGTGGTAAAATAGTTGTTAGTCTTGAACAAGGTGTCTAGGGTTAGTGTCATATAATGTCTAAATTACATATTAGCATTTACCCAACAACAAATCTAAAACATAGCTAGACTTTTACTGGTAGTAAAAAATTGAAGTGTGTCGTTAAATTTTGACTTAATCTCTTAGTAAATGTTCAGAGAGTTAAGCTAATAATCATTGATATCAAATTATAGACTTTGTACCACATTCAAGGCCTATGAAGTGTTACCTGTGGTAAACATTTCCTAGAATATTGATATTGAGTCTACGTATGCAATTTCATTAATCATCAACTCTGAATTTTTCTTTTGGAATTAGGGATTCAACCCAAGGGTGCTTAACCACTGAACAACATCTCCAGCCCTTTTTATTTTGAGATAGGGTCTTTCTTGCTAAGTTGCTTAGGGCCTCATGCAATTGCTTAGGCTGGCTTTGAACTTGCTATCCTCTTGTCTTAGCCTCCTGAGTCACTACGATTACAGGTGTGCACCACCCACGTGGCTCTCAATTATTCTTAACATGAATTAGATTTACATAAACACCAATAATGTGATTCATTCTGCCAGCATAGTTGGAGGAGTGATTGTAGCTCCATGCTAGATTACTCTTTTCTAATTTTAGAGGAGTTAAGACACTTGATCCCACTATTTTGTAAGCTGAAAAGGGACAAATACAAAAAATTCTTTTAAGGATGTGTTGAAGCTCAGTTTTAAAGGACATTGGGTGCTGTACAGGCTCTTGTAATGGAATCACTTTGGAATAGATGAACTCCAGTTATGTGAAGAGGAGCCATAAATAGCAAGGCGAAAGAAAATATGTAGATCAAAACTGAAAACCCTTCTTTGGAAAGTGGAGTCACCCTGTGCCTGCCTAACTGTATTAGATTTGCATCAGTTTTTTTTTTTTATCTGTGTGGTGATACATTGAAATATCAATGTATATTCAAGAAGTGGAAGATGGAATTCTTTTTTTCCATTCCAAATATCATTTTGGAGCACCACTATTAGTTTTTATTTGTTAAAGTAAATGTAGGGTATGTATCCAGAATGAGATAAGCATGGTGCCTTATCAAATAATCTTTATTTAATTTTAGCAGTGCTATTTGGAGCAGTAGCTCTGCTAAGGAAATAACTATCATTATTTTGGCAGTTATTAGCTTATTAATCTACCTCATATACTTACATACTTTGTACAATTTAAAGTGATGTGTATTTTTCATGGAAAATACCATGAAAATAATTTAATTCCTTTTTTATTGTTTTCATGATTACATCCTGTTTATGTGGAAAGAATAACTAGATTTATAGTAGCTTGGAGTATAAAAGGAATTAGAACCAGAGATTTTGATTGATATATTTGTGGGTGGGCATGAAACTGTGGTTGACATGCAACATATTGGTTGAATGAAACTTTGAAGGTTTCACTGGGCAAGGGAGGACTTTAAATCTTGTCAGAATTTGAAATACCATATTATCATATACTGTAGACATACTTTGAACTTTTTAGCTTTTTCTTTCCATAGATATTGTTTTAGTCAGCTTTTTGCTGCTTTGTGGAATGGACCTGAGAAGAAAAATTTTAGGAGGAAAAGTTTATTTTAGGGCTCACAGTTTCAGAGGTCTTAGTCCATGGAAGGCCGACTCCATTTCTCAAGGCTCAAGGAGATGGCAGGCACCACTCCAAAGAGCTTAAGGCATCACATCGGGAAGCAGAGCAGAGAAAGAAGCTCCACACCAGATACAGAATACATAACCAAAGGCAAGACCACAATGACCCATCTCCTCCAGCCACACCCTACTAGCCTACAGTTGCCAGTTAATCCCCTTATAGGGATTAATTGATTGGGTTAAGGCTCTCATAACCCAATCATTTTACCTCATATTTAAATCATAAGAGATATTACACTAATGAACATCCATGAGGGCTTATTTATCATTCTCAAATTGCAGATAATACCACAAGAGTTGAGAAATAAATTTTTTCCAGATGTATTTTTTCACAACTACTTTTTAAGAGGTATATATATATTTATATGGATGATTATTTTCTTTAAAATTAATGTGGAATTAAGTTGAAATAAATTCAGAGTATAAATATACCCAAAGTAAAGCAAAACTACACTAAATCATGGGTTGACTTAATCTTAAAATATTGCATTATAGATTGATGAATAAAAGACACTGTTGATTGAAGTCATTATTTTAAGATGTTTAGGGTTACTTTTTTTGCAAGTCATTTTATTTTGAGTGGCATGGAATAAAGTGTATATGAGTCAAATTAATATTTTCTTAAATTTAAATTGTTAAATTTTTATTGGTATTTTAGAAGATGGGATAATAGGGGTAAAACTCATAGACTAGAGTCTAGGTTGGGTTTTGTTTCTGACTAGCTAGGTGATGTAAATAAGCCAATTAGTTGCTTAGGACCTTGTTTTTTCCCCTTTTCTCTTTCCACTTTTTTTTATTAGTACATTATAGTCATTCATATATAACGATGGAATTTGTTGTTACATATTCATACATACACACAATATAATAATATCATTTGGCCAGTATCATTCCCTAGCACTTCCCCCTTCCCTCCCCTTTTTCTGTCCCCTGGGCCTTATTTACTTAAACTATAAAATGTCCTGGGTGAACTATTCATAAACTTCTACTGTAATGTGATATGGGCTATTCTGATGAAATCTTTCTGAGTCCTGTTCTTCTTCCAGTCTAGTATTTAGCCCTAGCTCAGGGTTGTCCCATAAGCCATTTATGCAATTTAAAATTATCTAGTACCATTTGAAAAAAGTGAAAAGGAAGCAAGTAAAATTAATTTTAGTTATACATTTTATTTAACCCAAAATATCTGAATCTGTGGTGGGATTGTACAATGCAGCTGAAGTCATGATACCTTCATGTCTCTGCTGTAGATCAGATTTAGACTTTAGAACCACTTTTGATTTGTTTTCTACCTCTTCTCTCCAGTAATGAAAGTGATTTACAGTCTTGAATCTGTCAAGAATTAGACCTAAATTATTATATTTTCTACTTCTTTATTTCTAAACATCTGGAAAGAATAACTTGTGAATTATCTTTAATTTTTTGTCCTTTGCTCCCTTAGCCCAGTGAAATCAGACTTTTATCTCAGTCTACAGAAACTCCTTAGAAAAATTCCCAAATCATCTCAATGCTAAATTCAGTGGCTACAATATGTTTCTTGATCTTTTAGCAGAAAAGGACATTGTGAACATTTATTTTCTCCTTGATGCTTTCTCATCCTTTGTTATATATCACACCTTTCTCCCTGGTTGTTTCAGCTCCTGTCTGTTTTGATTATTCCTTTCTTGGCCTTCTTTTTCCATTTGCTCATGACTTTGTGCCTACTTGACTACTTTCTGAAGCACCATGCCTATAATTTTAGCTGTCTACTGGACATATCTGTATGATGATACCCTGCAGACTTCTCAAACTCAATGTAGCATTCTCATACCATATGGTTTTTCTTCTGGTTGTTAATTTGATTCTTGTCATCATCATACTTAGTCAGAATTGAAAATTAGAGACCACCTTTCTCTTTAACTTTGTGGATTTTCTTACCACCCCCATCCAATTAGAGCGTCTTTTTGACTCTGTTTACAAAATATCTATTAAATATTTTTCTTTTCTCCTTTTGTGTAGTACTGTAATCTGGGTACCACAATAATGTTTCTTTCATTCATTATGGTTTCTCTATTATGTTTTATTTCCACATATATTTTATTGATGCATTATAATTATACATAATGGTTAGCTTTATTGTTACATATTCATAAATACACATAATATATTTATTTTTAAATTATTTATAATTTATTTTTCTATTTCAAATGGAAAATAATTTAATTCCTTTTTGATTTTTTTTGTGATTACATCCTGTTTACATGGGAAGAATAAATATGTTTACAGTAGCTTGGAATATAAAAGGAATTAGAACCAGAGAGTTTGATTGGTATATTTGTGGGTGTGCATGAAACTGTGTGCAAATAACAAAACAATATAATTTGTCCAATATTAATTCTCAGTATTTCTGTTCTCTTTCTTTTCCACCCTCCCCTTGGTACCTTTCCTGTGCTCTGCTGATCTTTCTCCCTATGATTCTCATGAGATATCTTTGAATCTTTCTTTTCCTTTTTTCTCTTTTTGTCCCACATATGAGAGAAAACATAACCATTGACTTTCTGAGTTTGGCTTATTTCGCTTGACATGATGTTCTGAAGTTCTATTCATTTTCCTGAAAAATGACATAATCGTATTATTTATGACTGAATAAAATTTCATTGTAGATGTATACCACCTTTTCTTTATCCATTTATCCACTAATGTATATTCAGGGTGGTCCTATAGTTTGGCTATTGTGAATGGTGTTGCTATAACAAGTGTACGTGCAGGTATTGCTATAGTATGCTGACTTAAATTTTTTTCTCTAGTATATTTTTCATATTGTTATTTTCAACACAGTTTGGATAATTTTAATTGACTGCTTAGAATTTATGCTGATTATATTTTCTTCTATTGCATATAAGTTCTGGAAAACTGTTTTATTTTAAACTCTAGACACCTTCTATATTTTCTTTCTTCTAAAGGCCTTTTATATCTAAAAAAATATTTCAAATGATGAAATTTTAGGCTTCTTGATGGCTGCTGGAGGAAATTTGCCATCAAATGTGGATTGTATGGCTTGTAGAACACTTATGTCAGTAATAACCTAGTTGATACTCAGCTAGGTTAGCAAGCAGATTTCTTTTGTTTCTCTGTGAGGGAATCCCTGTATAGATGTTTCAGTTATTGGGAAGGAAGAGTTAATAACATCCTAGTAACAATGAATGATGTACACTTTATTTACAGTGTATTTACATTTTATTTACTTGGAAACTAATATAGAAAACTATTTTGGTTGAGCTGTGCAGATCAGCTTACTTTTATAGGAAAACAGTAAATCCTCCAAGGTAAAACTAATGTAGGTACAGAGAAATTCTGGCAGTTAGTAGATCTAGACAGGGTAAGAAAGAATGACTTTAATAGTTACCTGTTTCTTAATATTTTCCCATTTGTTTGTCTCCTGGCCTTTTTATGCTCCTAATACATTTTAGTTGAATGAGATGGTAGTTCTTTATAATGCAATGTGGTTTTTCTCCAGCCAAATTCTGTTATTATTAACCTCATCTGCCTTAGCTGGCAGCATAGTCATCAGTGCTGTAAGGAAGGGGATAAATATTAATTGGACCCTGTTACTTCTTAGAGACCTTTAAGGAGTACTAAATATGCTGAGGAAATGATTTTTGCTTCTACTTCCCAAGTGTTTGTTTGAAATCTAATTGCTTAATTTGAAAGAAAACTCGAGGTCATAAAAAGCAATGAATAAATTGTCAACAGAAATATTTTTGCATATAGTAGGAACGTTTTGCCCTTTTCTCAAAAAGAAAACAAGATAATAACTGATCATCATATTTAAAAATGGTAATTAACCTTACTATCTCTGTAATTCCAAGGAAGTCTAGACATGAACTCAAGATAGGGCATATTATTTTCAATGTAATATCAGCCATTTCTGAACATTTATTATGTAAAATCACTTGTATTATGCTTAAGCATGACTCATTAAAGTAGGTGAAAAAAAAACTACAACAGCAATAAAATGTTCCCTTTAAAGTAAATACCATCTTTTGTAGAATTGTGTATATTTCTGGGCTATTTATACCATTGGAAATTTTAGAGAGGAAAGTTTTTGAGGGCTTACTGTATTTCAGGAATTATTCTAAATATTTACCTTTATTACCTCATTTAATCTCCCCAATAACCTTGTGAAGTAAGATGTATCATAATGTGGAACCTGAAGCATCTGGAGATTGGGTAACTTGCCCAAAATCACACCTTCAGTTCGAGAGTGAGGATTCTAACCCAGAGCTTCCCACCCTTCAGAGGCCACTACACCTTTAGTGTCTTCTAATCAGTGATTTAGCCTGCCTTCAATCTGGTTTCTAGAAGCTTCTACTCTTAGCTCATAGCTAGTAGTCTCTTTTCTAAGGTGAACCTTTTATGAAATTCAGATTTTTGATTTATTCATGATTTTTTATTTATTCATAAGCACATTGTGTTAGTCAGCTTTTTTGCTGCTGTGACCTAAAGAACTGACAAGAAAATCAGAGGAGGAAAAGTTTATTTGGGGACTCACAGTTTCAGAGGTCTCATCTATAGACAGCTCTATTCCTAAAGGCTTGAGGCGAGGCTGAATATCAGAGTGGAAGTATATGGTAAGTGGCTCATATGATGATCAGGAAGCAGAGGGAGAGAGAGAGACTGTGTTCAACAGATACAAATATATACCCCAAAGGCAAGCGCCCAGGGATTCACCCACTCCAACCACACCCCATCTGCCTCCGATTACCACACGGTTAATTCCTCTCAGAGGGTTAATTCACTCATTGGGTTAAGGCTTCCACAACCCAGTCATTTCACATTCACTCTTTCCTACATTGTCTCACACATGAGACTTTGGGAGACACCTCATCCAATCCATAATATACACGCTCATATATACATACACATACATATAGTACATATATTAAATATCACTGTATTACAAAGTCATTTTATACTCTGGCAATGATCACTTCTTGTTCAGTGCGGTTACTGTGTTTAAGACATATTTCTGCTAATTCAAGTAGGGGAATTTTTACAAACAGGCTTATAGTTTGTAAAGAGCAACAAATTTCTTTTCTCAAATTCTTTCCCCAACTTCTCACCCTTTCCTAAAATACTACAAAATCTAATAAGTTTTAATGTCCTTTTGAATCATGTCAGGACTTAAATACCATCTCTTCTTCCCTTTTCCCCCAAATTAAATGGAAGTCAAAAACACAAATTTTGGGAGGGAAATAATTCCTAAATGGTGATTTCTCTGGCTGAAGGAGGGATTTGAAATTGTTTTTGAAAAACTTGAATATATTCTAGGGAAGTGATTGGGAGTGTAGTATCTTATCTATATCCTGGAATAGCTCATGTAGGGGATTAATGAATACTGGGATCTTGTCTGATAGTGAAGTCATCAAAAATGAGTTGTAAGCAAATAGAGCTCCTCAGGATTTATGATGTATTGCCAAATGGGTGTCAGAGTGTCAAGTATACCAGGAACGTCAAATTTTATCTTTTGAATAGGTTGTTTGGATAAAGTTAAAAAGTTGGCTATTTTTAAAAATATATATTTCTAGTCAACATTTGATTAAGCAGGTAATGTCCACATAAAATGATTGAGGAAAGATTGACTTAGAATATAGATCAAGGCAAAAACATCAGAGGAAATATTAACAATGGCAACTAGTACTTATAGAATATTTATGCAAATCAGGGATTATTCTAAGTATTTTAATATGTAATTCTGATTTAATTATGCTAAAATTCATATAATTGGACATATATTTCATGTAACAATCCTGTGACTTACTAAGTCTTGTTTTTTGTACCCATAAATAAATACAGCAACCTGCCCAGTTTATACAGTCTAGTAAATGATGTAGACAGGATTTGAAGTGGATCATTCTGCCTGCACAATTCGTGCCCTTACCATGTGCGTTTCTAGATGAAGATGTATGCGTGAAAGACATACAGGAGAAACAGTAACATACATACTAATAAAGAGTGAAGTCTTTACTGCCAGCGATTTCATGTCTCAATTTGAGGAAGCCATGCCAGAGGCTAAATTTCTGCTTAGAATATTTTTTTTTTAAAAGAGAGTGAGAGAGAATGAGAGAGAGAGAAGGAGGGCATCTATTTTATTTATTTTTTCATCAGGCCTTTGTTTCTCTGACACTTGTGTATGTGGTGCTGGGATTTGAACCCAGGTCCTTGCGCATGCCAGGCAAGCACTTGCACTGCTGAGCCACCACTCCAGCCATTCTGCTTAGAGTTTTTTTTTTTTTTTTTCAAAGAGAGAGAAGGACAATGAGAGAGAGAGAATCAATTTTTATTGAGTTTTTCACATGGCTTTCGTTGCTCTGACACTTAGTTGTGTACATGGGTGCTGGGGTTTGAACCCGTGTACTTGTGCATGCCAGGCAAGCACCGTAACCGCTGAGCCACTGCTCCAGCCCCTCTGCTTAGAGTTTTGATAAATAATTATTTAGATTATCTGAAGTAAATAGCTAAAATAATGGTGGAATATATTTTGAGATTTACTTTGATAATTTAAAAAATACTTTTATAATATTTTAAAAATAAAAATATGTAAATTAGTACAAAGATACTTAGAAAATCACTTTTTTTTTTAAAGAGAGAAAGACAGTGTGAGAGAGAGAATCTTTTTTTTTTTTTTTTTTTAAGTTTTTCACATGGCCCTTGCTGCCCTCACAATTAGTTGTGTACGTGGGTGCTGGGGTTTGAACTCGTGTACTTGCGCATGCTGAGGGTTGAACTCCTGTACTTGTGCATGCCTGGGAAACGCTGAGCCACAGTTCCAGCCCTGAAAATCACTTTTAATAACTCCTGATTAGATACTAGTTTTTGGTATATATCCTTCCAAGTTTTTTTTTTGTGTGCATTTGTGTATTTTACCTGGTTTACTGTGTTGTGGGTGTTCCCTCTCCTCTTTATTTGCTGAATTTTATTTATTTAATTTATTCTGAATTTTTCTACATTGACTATTAACTAAGTTTTGTAATGGGAAATATAATAAAGTTGAATTATAATAAAATAGGATATATTTGACACTAGATAATCATGCCACTTGACTAACATTTATGATAATTGTAGGAATTAATTATAAGGCCAAAGAAATCAAAGATATATTTTGGTAAAGGATTTTCCTTGTTGCAAGTTTGCAAATGACTTCACTCAGTTTTCCTTTTCTTAGTTAATTTTTCTTCTTTTTTCCCCTAAAAAAAAAGAAAAGAAAAGGAAAACATTTATTTAAAAATCTCCATAAATGCTTTTGTTTATGAATCACAAACAAACAAAAAAAAAACAAAATGCCTGTCTCTCTTTCTAAAATGTTACTTTATTACTTCTTACTAATTTCTAATACATCTTTCTCTACTTTCTTTTCTTTTCTTTTTTGTATAAAGCACTTGGTATTAAAACCAGAGGTAGTAAAACCATATTTGGTAGGCAAACACTTTACCACTACATCATTAGCCCTCTTTTCTCTTTTAGTTTTTGCAGTTTGCACTGAACCTCTTAAATATGTTTAGCTGTATTTATTGAAGAAATATTCCTTATAATAGAATATATTCCTTATAGTAGAAAAAGAGGACTTGAGAAACTCAATCTGTGTACCCAGGTGTTTACATGTTTACCTTGTTTGTTCATTGCCTGTCTAGTATCTTGAGTTTGATTGGAGGTACATTTTCTAACAGGTTTTGGCTACCTTCTTTCCTTGTATGTTCTCCACCTTTATGCTAGGGTACCATTTCAACCCACAGCTGAATTTCAAAATGAAGCAGGTTGCTTGATTTCTAGTTGCCCTTTGGAGCCTCTAAAGTTGCAAAAAGACAATTTAGAGCTCTTCCATATTTCTTCCATAGCCATCCATTTACCTTCAAAGGCTGCAATATTGTTGTTTCTAATTGCTGTGTAAAATTCCATGGTATAAGCATTTTTTTCTTTTTTTAATTGAGAAATTTATTTTTGAACAACCATACAAGTTTTTAACAAAATAATATAAAATGTGTATAGATTCTGGATATTAGA
>PVKS010012104.1:24980-39120 GCA_004027875.1 Aplodontia rufa | reverse complement strand
CACCCTAATCCCTCCCTTCCCCTTCCCACAATATCTCTAAAAAAGTATTGGGTTGTATAACATTACACCTTATCTGGATTTAACGCATGATAATAGATCATCTTTCTCAATGGCCAGGGTCTAGTTTCAGCCTCCACAGTTGAGTGGAGACAATTGACCCTTGGTTCTCTGGGTTAAGCTGATTTTACTCAGCATAATTTCTTCCATAGCCATCCATTTACCTTCAAAGGCTGCAATATTGTTGTTTCTAATTGCTGTGTAAAATTCCATGGTATAAATGTACCACAGTTTTTGGATCCATTTATCCAGTGAGGGACATCTGGGTTGTTTCCATAATCTAGCAATAGTAAATTGAGCTGCTATGAACACAGATATTTCTGTGTCACTATAATGTGCTGATTCTAAATCCATGAGGCATTTTTATTTTATTAAGATTCTTTGAATTAAAAGGATTCTCTTATTTTCAGCCAGCTTGATCTAGGAACAGAGCACTGAGGATGCTTTTCTAGACTTAGCAATTCCCTTTATTGCTTTATATTCTTTGTAATGGAATTGTACACTTGTAATCCTCCTACCAAAGGACCTGCCCCACACACTGAGTTCTTTTTGAGATCCCTGTCATTTTCTACAGAGTTAAAATGGATATATTTTAAAGGAAAGCTACATTTTACTATAACAAATTAATGATGATAAATAACACTTGAATCTTTTGCCTCTCATTTTGGTAGCTGTGTCTGAGGGAAGAGGACATAATAAAAATAAAAGTGTATTACAACTTTTGCCTAGCCACCTTTGCTTATATTTTATTGGTCACTGCAAGTGACATGCCACTTTTAAAGGAGAGGAAGGAAATGTAGATAAAGATATCATAAGGATATAAAGGAATGTTTCATAGGTCTGATTAATTTGATTCATCTATTTAACTAAAATTTATTGATCACTGTTTGTTTTCATTACTGTATTACCAGTCTCTGAGTTAGGCACAAAACTGGCAAGATTCCTGTGATCATGATCATGTAGTGGCACTGTTTTGGAATTCAGCTTGTCAGTATTAATGAAAAACTTCAGCAGGTGTGGAGGCACAAACCTCTAATTTTTAGTAATTATTGGTAATCTACAATTACCAATAAAATTATATTCCTCTGATCTCTTTTGCCTCTATGTTCTAGTTCCCTTCAAAAAATTCTTTGTTCCAGCTGGGCTCAGTGGCATTTGCCTGTAATCCCAGCAGTTTAAGGGGCCGAGGCAGTATGATTGCAAGTTTGAGGCCAGGCTCCACAATTTACCAAGAGAGTCTCAAAATAAAAAATCAAAGATCAAAGATCCAAGGGATAGGAGAATCAGGAAAGTCTGCATTTGGGGAATTTGGAGAAAATCTGGAACAAAGAACTACCACCGTCCCTACCAGGGATTGAACCCAGAGAAGCTTACCCACAGAGCCCCAGCTGTTTTCATTTTTTATTTGGAGACCAGGTTTCACTAAGCTGTGTAAGGCCTCACTAAGTTGCTGAGGATGACTTGAACTTGTGATTCTTCTTTCTTAGCTGGGATTATGGGCATGCTCCACTGTGCTCAGTTGGAACAAAGAAGTTTTTTGAAGGGAAAAAGAGCATAGAGGCCAAAGAGAAAGCAATTGGAGGAATAATTTTATTGGTAATTGAGAATAGTTTTTTTTTTTCTTTTCCAAGGCTGAGGACCGAACTTGGGGCCTTGCACATGCTAGGCAAGCTCTGTCACTGAGCTAAATCCCTGACCCTGAGAATAGTTTTTCTGATAACTTGGATACTGCAGTGTTGGGTTGCTCATTTGTTACAATAGAAAGTATTTCATATATATTAGTGATGGAATAATAACAATAATAAAAAATTGAAAAGTTTTTGACCACTTGAAATTAATTTTAGTTCAAGGCTGCATGGAGAGATAAAATGGAAATAATTTACATACTTAATAGAATTTACTTATCCCAAGAAAAATGTTCTCAAAGAAAATTTTTCTTATATAAAGAAAATATTAAAAAACATTTTTACAAATTCACTTATTGAAAATATGATTTATATTCTGAAGATTGAAGCAGACTAAATGATCTAAAAGTTGCAAAAGAAGAAATAAACATGAGAAATTTAAGTTTTAAATCTTTTAGAGAAAAATATCTGGGTTGTATGATTCTGTTTAGAAATACAATGAATTACGTGCTGTGTCTTGAAGCATGTAAAGAACACTGTGAATATTTCTCATATGTCATGGAGTATTTTTAATTTGCTTTAAGGGACAAATTAGTGATTTTTGGAGACTACAATAACTTTGTGGGAAGGTCTAGGGCATTTGTAATGAATATAGTTTTGCCATGTACAAAAGAAGTATGTTATAGGCTAGTAAATGTAAAGTGTCTTGTATACTTTGAAGGACTGCTATGGCTTTATAGATCTTCTTTATCCTTAAAACCTTGTAGTTTTGGATTCATGGAGACTGTCCTCTGAGTCAATCTGTATGGTTGGAATATATTTAAATTTCTGTTTGTGCATTCTGTTTTTGTTCCACTGTAGAACCTAACAGCTTAGGTTTTTCAGTCTCTTCTTTTTCTTTGAACACATTATGAAATACCACTACTTAATAAAATTTAGCATATGATATGATTGATAACACTGATGATTATTTAAAAATGTTAGGTTTTTAGTTTAGGTAAAGACCTTAGAGATCACCTACATTTCACTTCATTTTCACCTACATATTTTCACCTCTCTTTGCAAATGAAGAATTTGAGGCATAGGAAAATTAAGTGTTTTGGTCTAAGACCTGGCAACCTGACTCAATATAGTATATTTTCAATAATCTCTGCTGTACCCAGTCTTACAATAGCAGTTCTAAAATGTAAACGTAACTAGGTGGAGTATTTCCTCATTAATAATGATTGATGTTGATGTGCTTTCTGTAACTCAGCAAGCCAGATCCCTGGAACAAATTACCCTTTGGTGGGTGAGAGAGGAGAGTAAGAATGAAAACTCCTAAACATGGGATGTGTCTAGTATGTTATTGTATGGGGCTTTCTGAACTTAAAAGACTTGGGGGTTCAATTCTGATAATGCTACTTATTAACTGTGTGACTTTTGGGCAAAGTCCTTAAGTTTTCCAGGGTTTGGTTTCTTCCTGTTTAAAATCAGAATAATGATGGTTGCCCTCCTTACTTCTTAGGTTAATTGTGTGAATCAAGGCTGTTATGGGATAGAGTCAAGTTCTTGTTTACCAATATTTTTGGCTACTACTGTATGCTAGATAATATTGCAGACCCAGTGATAAACAAACAATTGAAATTCTAATGATATTAAAGGCCAGAAATTAAGAAGATATATGACTGATACCATTGATATTCAGAAAGTTAGATATTTAATTTGGAAAAGACCGTAGTCTTCTGGAAAGCATTTTTCTTTATAAGTGGTTGGAGAGAAAATCCTTTTAGGGGGTGGAGAGGGGGGAAGCCTTGTAATATATTGATTGAAATTGTTGTTCTAATAATAGTAGTTTTTTTTTTAAAGAGAGAAGGACAGTGAGAGAGACAGAGAGAATCAATTATTATTGAGTTTTTCACATGGCTTTCGTTGCTTTGACACTTAGTTGTGTATGTGGGTGCTGGGGTTTGAACCCCTGTACTTGCACATGCCAGGCAAGAGCCATTAACTGCTGAGCCACTGCTCCAGCCCAACAGTAGTTTTATAAGCTGATAACTAATGTAGAACTGAAGAGAGGAAAGGCATATGAGGAGTGCACCAACAAGGAAAAGGAAGATAATTGTTTTAGAAGTGTGGGTGATTGTTTTTATGATTTTGTCATTTGCTTTAAACCAATCCCATTACTATATGATTTGCTCTTCTGGTAGCCACTCAACCATGTTGCTACTCTTAGTCAACAGGGATTGAATAACCTTGGTTCAGTCGAGGACTTCACCTTTTGTTATCCTAAAGGATTATCTAGCTTCCTTGAGATTTTGGATTTCAGTTGTAAGATTCATAAATTTCTAGCAGTCTTTGTGGATTATCCTAGCTTCCCTGTTTAAGCAAATGATGATGATATTGTGATGAGGTTTCTGATTCTAAGCTAGGTGCCATTTATTACCCTGGTGTATATTTTTGCACATATAGCAGTGGTATTTTGTGGTTCCTAAGATTCATATTTTTTTTATTCTTTAATGTATCTGAAATTAGAAGTAGACTGTATCTTTTGCTTGATGAACTTTTTAAAAATTCATGCTTTTTCTTTTTGTTTGTTTTGTTTTTTGTTCCTGGGGATTCAACTTGGGGTCTTCAGTGTGTTCTACCACTGAGCTACACACACAGCTCCTCCGATGATGGTTTTGCAGTTTGTTATTTTCTGTACAGATGTGAATATGATTATAATGATAACACTTTAAGTTATGTGAGTTTTAGGTGTTACAGGTGTTAGTTGCCAAATCCTATGACTTGGCATTGGAAAGAAAAGTTGTGTATACACAAAGGCAAGGAAATACAATAGTGAACTATATGATGAAGATTTTATATATATATATATACACATATGTATATATGTATAACATAATATATATGTATATATATTATGTTATACATATATACACACATATAATGTATATATGTATATATATATTATGTAATACATATATACATATGTATATATATCATAAGAAATATGATAAAAATCATAAAGTTATAGTTTAGTTGTCAGCTTTTTTTTCTAGTGGTATATAAACAATAAAATGCAAAATCTTATGATAGCGCTTTAGACTCATTGGAGCATGCTATAATATTTTCATTTGCATCATGTAAATGGGATAGCTTATGGCCTAGTGGACATTTTAAGAGAGTATGTCTAAATATGGATTCTATTAGAGGAAACTTTTAAAATTTAAAATCATGATATTTATTCAGGTATAAAATGAAGTATTATCAAAGACTTTCTTTAGCTCATTAATTAGTGAGGGGACCAGTAAGATATTATAGGTTATTCAAAGTAGAATTACAAGAGCACGCACGTGTAGGCAGTCAGGGATGCTGAATGAACGTAAGCAGATGTAGAACTTGTCAACATTAACAGGCAATTATTTCTGTCCCACTGAATAAAATTTATTTGCATTTCTATAGAAGAATGATTTGTATTATTATATGTCATACAACTATAGAGTTGGTAAGTGGCAGAAAGACAGAGAAAGGCTCCAGCCCTATGGAATCAGATAATCTGGAAGGGTGGACTAGATAAGACACCTGCTCTTATAGGTTTTTTATTTCAGTGTTTCTCAGTTTTTCCTGACATTTCTTAGAGTTTAGATTTCCCAGCAGATTTTTACCACACTTAAATTACACAAGAGGGAATGCATTCAAACCATGCTAGAGAGATGATTTCTTTGTCTTTTCATTTGGCCTCTTCCTCCAGCACTCATCATTCTACCTGGCTGTCTTAGAGTATTATTGATTTTGAATCTAATTTATATCCTTTGGGTTAGTAAGTTCAATTAAACCTGGATTATGTTTTTGATAGAGAAAAACATTAAAAATCAGGAATTCACAAATACTTGCTGTTCATGTATGTTATAAAAGCACAGCTAGTTAAAACTTTTACTAAGAATTACTTCTTAATAATGTATCTATACAAAATAGAAAAGAATCTTTGCAATATTTTAAAGCAGTATTCTTTTGGAATTATATAAGTAGCAAATCTACTTAAGAGAGTGAGAGATAGAATCAGTGTTATTTATTTTTTCATCTGGCCTTTGTTTCTTCAACTCTTAGTTGTACATGTGGTGCCGGGGTTTGAACCCCAGTCCTTGCACATGCCAGGCAAGTACTCTAACCACTAAGCAACCACTCTAGTCCCAAGTAGCAGATGTTCTTAATAAAATTCGCTATATTTGAATAAAAGTCTTTGATGCCTTTTTAACTTCTTTTAGTGAGTGGAGAATGAAGCATTTTTCACTTTTAAAAATGTGATTATCTGCTTAAATATGGGGAAATAGAAAGTAAAATACATTTGAGGCATTTTCCCTGTGTTTACTTTATAGTTTTCATAGTTTTGGGTCACACATTTAAGTATTTAATCAATTTTGAGCTGATTCTTATATATGATAAGAGATAAGGTTCTGATATAGGTCTCCTACTTATGTATATCCAGCTTTCCCAGCTCTGTTTATTGAAGAGACTGTTGTTCCCCAACTTGGGGTTGACACCTTTGTTGAAAATCAGTTGGCCTTAAATGCCTCGATTTGTTTCTGAGCTCTCTCTTCAGTTCTCTTGGTCTATGTGACTGTCTTTATGGCAGTGTTATGCTATTTTGGTTACGATAGCTCTGTAATATATTTTGAAGTCAAGTAACATGATGCCTCCAGGTTTGTTGTTTGTGCTTAAGATTTCTTTTGGCCTTTTAATGTCTTGTGGTTCCATATAAATTTTAGGTGGGTATAACAATTTATAGAAGATAGTTTGGAGGTTCCTCAAACTATTAAAAATAGAATTACCATATGATCCAATAGGCCAATTACTAGGATTATATCCAAAAGAAAGGAAATCACTATGTTGAAGATATATCCACACTCCCATTTTTATTGAATTGCTATTCATAGTAGTAAGATATGGAATCAACCTAGGTATCCATCCCTAGACGAATGTATAAAGAAAATGTAGTATGCACTATTCACTATATGGAATTCTTTTCAGCCTTAAAAAAGAGCAGCAGCTTCATATGTGCCAATGTGGATGAACTTGGAGAGTAGATGAAGCACAGAAAGACCAATACCATACTCATATATGGAATCTAAAATAGTTGATCTCATAGAAGTGGAAAATAGAATGATGGTTACCAGAGACTTAGATGGTTGGTGGGGAGAAGTACATTGGGAGATGTTGATCATATTTTATACAATTAGTTAGTTAGAACTATATTTTAAAAGTATCCAGGATAGGTAAATATAAAAAGATAGAAAGTAGGTAGATGATCAGGAGGTGCGGGTGAGTGTGTGTGGGGAATTGATGGGGGAAAGGAGAAATGTGGACAGTGACTACTACTGATTTTGCAATTTCTTTTTAAAGTATGATGATATTCTAAAATTGTGGTGATGATTCCACAACTCTCTGATTATATGATTGGATGATTACTCTTAGAACTAATGAACTGGGGGCTGGGGCGGTGGCTCAGTGGTTATGGTGCTTGCCCAGCATGCGCAAGTACAGGGGTTCAAACCCCAGCCACCCATGTTCACAACTAAGTGTCAGAGCAACGAAAGTAATGTGAAAAACTCAATAAAAATTGATTCTCTCTCTCTTTCTCTCTCACTGTCCTTCTTTCTTTAAAAAAAAAGAGTTAATGAACTGTATACTTTGGGTGAATTGTGTATGCGAATTATATCAACAACATTGTTTCATTGTTTTAAATGTCTCTTACAGCAGAATCACAGCTAATATAATAAAATATATATAATTTAAAAATTGAGGCAATTAAAATTAATTGTTTTTTCTCTTTTTTTATTTTGTTTAAAGAGAGAGACACACACAGAGAGGGAATGAATCAACTTTATTCAGTTTTTCAGCTGATTTTCATTGCTCCCACACTTTATTGTGTATGTGGTGCTACAGTTTGAACCTGGGTCCTTGCACGTGCCAGGCAAGTTTGATACTGCTGAGCCACTGCTCCAGCCTTTCTTTTTATTTTTTTAACCCATTGGAAGCACGTATTTACTACTGTCTTTGGGTAACACGATGAATTGTCACTTGAATTATCTGATTCAAATCAGAGGTGTTTATGTAGTTTCAGTTCACTGCTATAAAATTTTTCACAAGTTTTGATGATGTGTTGAATATTTGAATGCATAAATTTCTTACATTTATTTAAGATACATTTTTGAGGCATAACATTTTAGATTTAAGTCTGGCATTTAATTTGGGCCAAATTTTCTCAACTATATGGAAATTTTCATTGATTCATTGATTTATCTAGCCAATATTTATTGAGTGCCCATTTTGAATCAGCTATTTTATAAACATATGTTATTTTAGGAAGCCCTTTCTTGCAACAAGTAAGAGAAGAGGAACGATTGGCTTTTGCTATTTAAGGGTGACTCTTGGATTAGCGTGAAATTAGCGTGAAACATTGGTGGGCAGTAACCAGTCAGTCAATATTTGGACTGCTCAAAACCACCAAATGTATTACTGGCAGTCCCCTTTGTCCTTTTTTCTTTCCTCTTACTCTGATTCGAAAGTAGGTAGCTGAGTCCTGGAGCTATTCCCCATTAACACTTAAAGGCCATCTGTTTCATCTTGTTCTTTTGTTTGCTTCTACCTTTACATGCACTTGGTTTGTGAGTAAGATGCTGTCATCAGATAATGCTACATTTAAAAATTAATGTGTTTTCAATAATGTATGTTTAATAGATTATCAAATGTATAAAATAAAATATATTACTGTATATTAATATCATGTTATATATGTATTGATATGCCATATATTAATTATATTAGTATATATTTAATTACATTGATCAATAATGTCTGTTAATTATGTACATATTAATACATATTAATCTGCTTCTAACAGGCTTTTGTGAGGGTTGTTGAAGGACTGTGTTGATCCAGGGAATAATCAGAACAGTAAATCTGTAGATACAGGGAGAAGGCATTAAGGATGATGTACAAAAAAATAAACTCAGGCAGTAAATTGATAGGAGAAGTATTCAGGGTAGGAAGCCCTATGATGACCTTGCACAAAGTGGGAGAAAAAAAAAAAAGCAAAACAATGGGATAGTTTGACTTTTTTCATGACCAGGGATAGAAGTGGAAGTGTTGTTCAGATTTTAATAGAGGTTAAACTGTGCCTACAGTAGTTTCCCCTTCTCCATGGGAGATATTTTTCAAGACTCCCAGTGATACTAGAAACCCTACGTAGTAGTACACAATGCCTTTCCCATTGTAGCGAAGTATCTGTCATGCACCTGACTCTTTTTACAATTTGGCATGCCACAGGAAAACCAGCAGAAATTTATTTTTTGTTTTGTGTAATTATGTGGCTAGCAGATTCATTCTTTGTATATATTGGTAACCTCAGAATGTAATTTTTGTCTTTCCTTTTTAAGTTAAGAACTTTTGCCTTTCCGCTTAAAGCAGTTGCTTTAAGAGTTCGCTTTGGCGTATCTGAATTGCCAGCATCTGTATTCCTGTTGCATTAGGGTTATTATTTAGTAAAATAATAGTTAATGGAACACAAGCACCATGATACTATGACAATTGATCTGATCACCCAGATCTGGTAACCATTATTTATTTACTAACAGGCAGGTATTATCAGAGTGTGAATATACTGCATTTATGAGATTTTACCACATTTCTCAGAATTCCACACAATTTAAAGCTTATGAATTATTTATTTCTGGAATTTTCCATTTGATAACTTTGGACTTTAGTTTACTACAGGTAACTGAAACTTTGGAAAGTGAAACTACAGGTAAGGGAGTACTACTGTATATCATCTCCACTAGAATTGTAGCAATGAGTAGTTTGAGTAGTGCTACTTCAGTTGAGGAGTTTGGTATAGTCAAAGTAGGAGGCGATTCACTTGGTACATTTTTGAGCATCTAGTCTGTGTCAGGCACTGTTCTAGTGCTTGACATAGGATAGTGAACAGAATGACGTAGATCCCTGCCATCTTGTGGCTTACTTTCTAGGAAGAAGACACAAATGATAAATACATGTGTAAATCATATAATATGTTTAGGAGATTAGTGCTGCACAAAAGTGTGAAATGGGATTAGGAGGGTTGCAGGAGGAGGGGTAGTAGAGTGCTGTATGAAATGAAGTGATGATTTGGCTTTGTGTGGGCAAGTCACAGCAATCTCCTCTTTCTTTTCCCTTACACCTCTAGAGAGATTAGTGGCAGGAGAACAGAAAGTAAATAGATACACATTTTTCAAATTGAAATAAAATCCATATATTTTACCTAAGATGTTCTTTTTGTTTTTTCTATTCAGCAATAGGAAATAATAAAATTTGTTAAAGGAGAATGAGTAGCAAATTATCATTGTTCAAAAACAGAGATAATATTTTGGAAATATATCTTATTTGTGAAGGATTTTGTAGCATTTGTGTCATATTCTTCATAGGAATTTCATGACAATTTTGTGTAACTCTGGTTTGCATAGGGAATTTTAAGTTTTATCTACTTTTTAAAAGACCAGTATAAACAATGTTTCTTTGGCAAAACTGTACATATCTTGACAGCTTGTTAAAATAATAGTTATCTCTGGCTTCAAACTTCAAATTTGCAGACTGTATCATAAATTGCTTTACTAAATCTAATGCATTTATATATAGTTATAGTAGATTTACAAGATTGTTGCTTGTAATAAGTTTAAAGAAAAGGCTCAGAATTAGATTATAAATTAGGATCTTGATTATTACATAAATGAAACAAGAAACAGATAATTCTAAGCTAGTCAATGTATTACTGAGCCATGTAGTATCTTAGAAATTTTTTTCTCTCCCAATCCTACTGCCCTTTAGTAACTCGGATTGTTTTTAATCCGTATAAAACAATATTATTAGTTTTACATTCTCTGTGGCCTGTGTATCTTCCCTTATATTGTTATAAACCTGCCTTTAAAACATAGTACATATTGGTTTCTTGTTTATATTACTAGTGATATTTCCAGAGAAAATTTAGGATTTCTTTATAGGCTAAGTAGTATTTAGATTTAAGACAGTATTCAACAGTCTATGACATTTCAATTTCTGATTATACTCTATTAACTTGTGGCTTTTATTGAACTGGTGTGTTTGAAAGGATTTTTTCCTTTACTGCTAAATTAGTTTTTCCTTTCATTCTCTTTTCCCTTTATTCTCTTATTCTTCCCTTTTCTTCCATTAATCCTATTTCCTAGCCTGAACCCTTTTAGTTCTCCACATAAAGGATCATCTAATCTGAGCTCTAAAACTTATTAGAGAATATTCATGATGTCATAGAGAATGTGCTTGAATTCTAATTCTCTATTTGTACTTTCAAGTTTCATTATTCTTAATCTTCAAATCTGTACTTCTTTATTATTCCCCATTGCCTTGTATGGTTTCACTCCATTCAAGGTCGGAGCAGTTTAATGTACGTGTCTATTAGTTTTTTTCCCACTATATTCTTCAGGAGAGAGGGAGACTGGTAGGAATGTGGAAAGAGGGTGGGATGTTTTCTCAGTTGGAGCACTACTCCTACTTCAGCTAAGAGTACATAGGCTAAACATGTGAGATGCTCATTTCTTGTGTCAAGATTTTTCTGTCCTTGAACAATGTACTATTTATGATAGCGATATCCTACTTGAGAGGCACTTTCTCACATAGATCAGTTTTAGGGGAAAGAGTTCATATGGGTGTTGATAATGGATCTGGAATTTGATTCCCTTACATATATGTAAGTTCCTAACCACTCTTTAGGGAAATCTTCATGTAATTTCAGCAGTAAATATACCGAAATTTGAAGACTACTTAACTGTGCCTTATAGTTTCTGATTATTATTTTTATTCTACTCTTTATGGTAGGTTTGTACATTATCATCAGGGTTTATAGCAGCCTGTATATATTCTAAGGGTAGTATATAAATATTATCTGTAATGCTGACTTTGATAGTTTAGCACTTGATAAATATGTTGCATGATGTTGATGAAGAAAGGGAAGGAGAAGAGCAGGAGGATCCTAAGAGGTAGTAGTTACTGTTATTTCTCCCATTTTTGTAGAAAAGGGAACTATGATACAGAGAAGTTACTTGTCCAAACTTGGGAGTGGTGGGATCAACATTTGAACCAAGTGGTCTTTCTCTGGAGAGAACCTTCTCTAATGTACCATGTGTGAGGTCATGTGCATGTGTGTATATACATATACATGTTCATATGAATGTACATCTTTAACAGCACATTAACTGGGCTCTATCATAATGTAAAATGTTTTAAAACAAGGATGGACTGACAGTATAACTCAGAGGTAAAGTGCATGGGTAGTATTGTGAGGCCCTGGGTTTAATCCCCAGGACTGAAACACAAAAACAACAATGAGGAGAGAAAGAAAATTATAACTAATGCAGAAAAACAAATACAGGTTTTGATAAAAGGGGAAAAATTAGAAGAAATGGTAACAAGTGTATTTGTCCAAACTGACAAAGGAAGCGATTCTTATTTTATTTTTTTAATAATGCATTTCTTTTTTTTTATTAGATGGATACAGAGATACAATTGAGGGGGAAACATTATCAAACCATCAATAGCCAATGTATATATACTTAGTTATCCAGGGCTAATGCCAAATCATGGATGCCCAGCTTGGGTTTCCCCTGTCGCTGTTTTCCCCCAGAAGAACTCCTACATTACATGGGTATCTCATGGAGGATTGACATCTGCTTCTGAGACGGTTTCCCCATATTCCCAATCTCCAGTCTCCTAAGAGTTCGTCCTACACCCTCTCCCCTCCCCATCCCCCTCCCTATGCCTCCTAGTAACTTAGGGAGCCATCCCCCTATTGCATTGAGAATCATACAATTTGAAGTTTATTGTTAGCTTAGCTGGCTAACATATTGGTTACCCATGGGTTCTAGCTTGCACAAATGGGAGATACCATTCGGCCCTTGAGTCTCTGAGATTGGGATACTTCACTTAGCATAATTCCTTCCAACTCCATCCATTTGGCTGCAAAAGCCGTAATATCATCTTCTCTAATGGCCGAGTAGAATTCTATTGTATATAAGTACCAAAGTTTTTGTATCCACTCATCGAGTGAGGGGCATCTGGGTTGATTCCATAGTCTAGCTATAGTAAATTGAGCTGCTATAAACATTCATGAAGCCATATCACTATAATATGCTGATTCTAATACTTTTGGGAAAATACCCAGGAGTGGGATAGCTGGGTCATAAGGTGGTTCCATCCTTAGTTTTTTGAGGATTCTCCACACTGCTTTCCAGAGTGGCTGAACCAGTTTACAGTCCCACCAGCAGTGTGACAGTGTTCCTCTTTTCCCACAGCCCCTCCAGCATCTGTTGTTGTTAGAATTTTTCATTTTTGCCACTCTAACAGGAGTGAGGTAGTATCTCATTGAAGTTTTGATTTGCATTTCTCTTATAGCTAATGATGTAGAGCATTTTCTCATATATTTATGTGCTTTCTGGACTTCCACTGGAGAGAAGTTTCTTTTAAGTTCTATAGCCCATTTATTGATTGGATTATTTCTGAGTATGTAGTTTAGTTTCTTTAGTTCCTTGTATATTCTGGATATTAGCCCTCTGTCCAAGGTGTAGCAGGCAAAGGTTTTCTCTCATTCTGTTTGTTCTCTCTTGATGCTCTTGACTAGATCTGTAGCTGTGCAAAAACTTTTTAGTTTAATTGCATCCTATTCATTTATTCTTAACTTTATTGCTTGAGCCATGGGAGTTTTGTTAAGGAAGGTGCCGCCAACTCCTATGTCCTGTAGTGTTGACCCTACTTCTTTTTCTAGTAAGTTTAAAGTTGTTGACTTAATATCCAGGTCTTTGATCCATTTTGATTTAATTTTTGTGCAGGGTGAAAGATAAGGTTCCAGCTTCAGTTGTCTACATATGGCTGTCCAGTTTGTCCAACACCATTTGTTGAACAGGCTTTCTTCCACACTATGCTTTTGCCCCCTTTATCAAATATCAAATAGTTAAGTATATGGGGGTTTGTCTCAGGCTCTTCTATTCTGTTCCACTGATCTTTGATTCTGTTTTGATACCAATACCATGCTGTTTTTGCTTCAACGGGTCTGTAGTATAATTTCAGGTCAGGGATTGAGATATCCCCTACTTCTTCCTTCCTGTAGAGTAATGTTTTGAATAGTCTGGGTCTCCTGTTATTCCATATGAACTTGAGAATCACTTTCTCTATATCTGTGAAGAATGCCATTGGTATCTTGATGGGGATTACATTGAATCTGTATAGGGCTTTGGGTAGAATGGCCATCTTTATTATATTGATTCTGCCTAACCATGAGCAGATGGAATGTTTTTCCATCTACTCAGGTCTTCTGTAATTTCTTTTTTTAGTGTTTGATAGTTTTCTTTGTAGGGGTCGTTAACATCCTTTGTAAGGTTAATGCCCAAGTATTTCATTTTTTTGGAGGAGATGGTGAA
>PVKS010012104.1:0-24880 GCA_004027875.1 Aplodontia rufa | reverse complement strand
TTCCTGATTTCTTCTTCTGTGGATTTGTTGCTGGAGTAAAGAAATGCTAGTGATTTACTGGAGCCAGCTAGTTTGCTGATAACACCTATAAGCTCTAGTAGTTTTCTGGCTGATGTTAATGGGTTGTCTTCTAGGTATAGAATCATGTCATCAGTGAATAGAGATAACTTAACTTCCTCTTTTTCTATATGAGTACCTTTGATTTCCTTGTCTTGCCTGATAGCTCTGGCAAGGGTTTCAAGGACTATATTGAACAAAAGTGGGAAGCGTTGGACAGCCTTGTCTAGTTCCTGAATTCAGTGGAAATGCTTTCAATTTTCTCCATTGAGGATAATGTTGTCTATGGGTCTGTCATAAATGGATCTGACATAGTTAAAGTATCTTCCCTTGATCCCTATCTTTTCCAAAGTTTTGAGCATAAAGTGGTGTTGAATTTTATCAAATGCCTTCTCTGCATCAATTGAGATGATTATATGATTTTTTTTCTAATTCTGTTTATGTGGTGACTTAACAGTTATTGATTTATGTATGTTGAACCATCCTTGTTTTCCTGGAATGAAGCCCACTTGATCATAATGTATTATCTTTTTAATGTTCTTTTGTATCCTATTAGCTACAATTTTATTAAGGATTTTTGCATCATTGTTCATCAGGGAAATTGGTCTGTAGTTTTCTTTCCTTGACGTGTCTTTGTTGGGCTTTGGAATCAGTATTATATTTGCTTCATAAAAACTGGGAGTAATCCCACTCTATCAATTTCCTGGAAGAGCTTGTAGAGGATAGGTGTTAGTTCTTCTCTGAAGGCTTGGTAGAATTCTTCCATATATCCATCCGGACCTGGGCTTTTCTTTTTTGGGAGAACTTTGATTGCTGCTTCAATTTCAATTTCTGTGATAGGTTGGCTGAGGTTTTCAATGTCCTCCTGTGTTAAAGAGGGGATGTCGTGTGTGTCCAAGAACCTGTCCATGTCCTCCAGGTTATCAAATTTGGCAGAGTATACGTTTTCAAAATAGTTTCTGACAATCTTCTGTATCTTGGATGAGTCTGTGGTGATATCCCCATTTTCGTCTCTGATTTTGTTGATTTACTTCATTTTGTTCTTTCTTTTTGTAAGGTTGGCAAGGAGTCTGTCAATTTTGTTAACTCTTTCAAAAAACCAACTCTTAGTTTTTGTTAATAGTTTGTATTTTTTTTTGTTCTCAATTTCGTTGATTTCAGCTCTGATTTTGGTAATTTCCTGTCTTCTGTTAGGTTTGAGGTTGGACTGTTCCTCCTTTTGTAGTCGTTTGAGTTGAAGCATAAGGCTATTAATCTGATCTCTTTCTAGGTTTTTGATATATGCACGCAGTGCTATAAATTTACCTCTTAAGAATGCCTTCATACTGTCCCAGAGGTTTCGGTATGTTGTTTCCTCAATTTCATTTAGTTCCAAAAACTTCCTAATTTCTGTTTTCATTTCCTTTTTACTCATCCTTTTTTTTTAAGAGGTAATTATTCAATTTCCAAGTATTTGAGTAGTTTCTGTTGTTTCTCTTGTTGTTGATTGCTAAGATCATAGCATGATGATCTGACAGAATACATGGGATTATATCCACTTTTTTATATTTGTTAAGATTATCCTGGTGAACTAGGATGTGGTCTATTTTACATAAGGATCCATGAGCCGCTGAGAAGAAGGTAAATTCAGCTGTTTTATGATGTAATATTCTGTAAATGCCTGTTAAGCCCGATTGATTAATAGAGTAGTTCAGATTGGAGATGTCTTTATTGATTTTTTTGTTTTGATGATCTGTCTAGATTTGATAGTGGTATGTTGAAGTCCTCCAGGATTATTGTGTTGAGATTGATGAGGGGATTAATGTCCTTAAGTATTTTTTCCATATATTTGGGGGAGTTGTAATTGGGGGCATAAATGTCGATTATCGTTATGTCTTCTTGATGAACTGTCCCTTTTAATATGTTAAAGTGACCCTCATTGTCCTCTCTCTGACTAGTTTTAATTGGAAATTAATTTTATCAGAAATTAGAATTGATATGCCAGCTTGCTTTTTTGGGCCGCAGGCCTGGTAGACATTTTGCCATTCTTTCACTTTCAGCCTGTGTCTATTTTTGAGTGTCAAATGTGTCTCTTGCAGGCAACATATTGTTGGATTTTGTTTTTTGATCCAATTGGCCAGTCTGTATCTTTTTATTGGGGCATTGAGGCCATTCACATTCAAGGTTAGAATAGATATGTGAGGCTACTTCACAGACTTTGTATCGATTACAGAGTTTTGAGTCATCTTGGAAGTCAGGTTTCGTATAATATGATTATTGACTCATCCTTATTTAAGGATTTAGGATATCATTGGCATTTTCTTCTGAATGGAGAACATCTTTGAGAATGTTCTGTAGAACATTCTGTGTTCATGTATCTTGCTAGCTTGAGTTTACCATTGAAGCTGAGTTTTGCTGGATATATTATCTTTGGGTGAAAGTTGTTATTTTTTTACACTTGAAAGGTATTGTTCCAAGCTCTTCAGGCCTTCATTGTTTGCTCTGAAAAATCTTAGTGATCCGAACTGGTTTGCCTCTGAATGTGATTTGGGGCTTTTCTCTAGCAACTTTTAGAATTCTCTCCTTAATTTCTCTGTTATTCATTTTGTATATGGTATGTTTTGTCAAGTTTTTCAATTGATTAGGTCTTTTTGGAGTTCTGTAAGCATCTTGGATGTGATATTCCAGATAGATAGTAAAATGAGGGAAGTTTTCACTTATGATTTCACTTAAAGGGTTCTTTAAGCCTCTTGTTCGCTGTTTGGAATTTTCCTCCAGGCCAGTGATTCTCAGATTATTACACCTCATCTCATCAAATATTACTTAGAAGTTCTGATTATGTAATATAAGCTGTTTTTCTTGCTTATCTTCTTTAAATTCTACATTGTTTAGCCTATCCTCATTATCTGATACTCATTCTTCGAGAGCTGAAGTTCTATTTTCAGTGGAGTATACTGTGGTGTTGGTGTCTTCCAGTGAAGATTTGATTTGGTTAACCATGTTTTTTAATCCTGGTAGCTCTGCTACATCTCCTTTCAGGACGTCTATATGTTTGTGTAGCTGATCTTTCATTTCAAGGAACTGTTCCCTTATTTCCCTGTAGAAGTTGTCTCTCATCTCTTGAAATCGCTCTCTGATCTCTTTCCTTATTTCATCTCTCAACTCTTTGATTGCCTTACTAATCATAATGCTGACACAATGCCTTTGGTTTTCATCTAGTGCTCCAGCTATGGGGTCCTTTTGTGGGGAGCTGTGTGGTTGAGGAGGGGATTTATTTCCCCTTTTCCTCATTTTCTGAGTCTGAGAGCCTGTCTTATACTTCAAGTAAGTTGCTCTTGGTGGAGTAATTGGAGCTTCTTATGGCTTTGCTTCGTTGTGATGGGTTTCTTTGAGAGAGATCTCACAGTATATTATGATAGCAAGACAGGGCCCATTTTGAAGCGTGTCTATTTCTTCAGATAGTAGTGGGTCTCTTTGAAAATTGAAGATAAACTGGGATTTTCCCAAGCAGACCCGGAGCCTCAGGAAATGCTGCCTCCCTTCAGGTCACCATGCTGGATCTCAGCAATTTTTATTTTAAGAAGGAGAGAGAGAGAAAGAGAAAGAGAGAGAGAAAGAGAGAGGGAATCAGTTTTATTTGTTTTTTTCATCTGGGCTTTATATTTTTTTTCCTGATACTTAGGTGTGCATGTGGTGCAGGGGTTTTGAACCTGTGTCCTTGAGCATGCCAGACAAGCATTGTAACTGCTGAGCCACCATTCCAGCCCTAGGAAGTGATTTTTAAAATAAAAATATAGCACTTAAAAAAATCACTTTAATGGCAGTTAAGCCTATACATTTAATGTTATGTAACATTTACTGAGAAAATAATTTAAAAATCTATTTAAACTGTTTTTTGAAATTGAATGCTGTCAAGATGCATGTATTATATTCTTTACAGTTCACTTTTCACTTCTATAATGCCACTGAAACTTTTCTCCTTTTCTCATGGGTTAGAAAATAAAATTCTTCCACTTGTAACTTCTCACCCCTTTGCATTGTGGCTGTGTAGAAATCACTGAAAAGGCACTAAGTTTTAGAATACTTATAATGATGCTTACATTTTAAAATAAATAGGGGGTAAGTAAAGTGAAACATGGAACCATGGGAAACCCAAAGGGGGGAAACCATGGTCTGGCACCAGTATTGGCTTGTTCTGTCATTACACTGCTGTTCTTGATTGTTTGATGATGAACCCCTCCTAACTGTAAGACCATGTGTATCGAAAAAATAAAAATAAAAGAAAAAATAAATAGGGGGAATAATGGGTAACAACTAACCATATTTGAATTAAATATTATAATTTCTGTGATTTTAATAATTTAACCTTTTCATTGTTGTGTCTGAGCATTTGATAAAGTTGATTCTGAAGTCCCTCTGGGATATGTTAAGCAAGCTTCTATTCTGTGCTGCCTGGATTGGGAAGGAACATAGAGTAGCACCCTGATACATCCCTGTGTTGAGAACCATTCAAAGGCGACTTGGTAGATATTTGAGCTCTGTATGCATAGCTGCACCAAAGTACTTCATCAGTTTTCCTGGGAATTAAGTTCATTCTGAATCAAAGTGAGACTCTGATTTTGTCCTTCCTTATCCATTTTCTTCACTCACTTCGGTTTGCTCTGCTTTGGACAGTGGTCTCAGTATTCTGGTTATCCTGAAAATAGCAAGTAACTTTGATAAAGTTATAAAATGACATATTTTATCGTATTTGAAAACTGGGTTATTTTATGTGGAAGAAGTCTGTGTAACAGAGAAATTTTTGTCTCTGATGTTTTGGGTGATCTTGTGTAAATCAATCACAAATTTTGTTCTGTCACATTAAATGTTAATTGTAGTTAGCTCTTAAGGTAGTTCAGGTTGGCTTTTCAATTTACAGGACTTATTTGTGCAGCAGCAGGTAACTATGTGGGAAATTTAATGTTAAAAATACACATCCCCCTATGATTTAAACAGACCTTCTGGCATAGAATTGTAGAAAATTCTGTTAGTATATATTTAGCATTATAGTGTCATATGCCGTATTAGCCACACTCAGTCCTAGTTTGTACCAGATTGGTTCTTTGTTGTAGTTGGCAGTCATTTGAGATAGCTACGCAGCTGTTAGGAGAAACACCCTAGCCTTCTTATTAGCACAGGCCATTTTGAAGGTTAGGGAGCTACCTTGCAGCCATACTCCATCTGACAGCTGGCCTCAGGGTTATTTCATACAATATTTTAGCATTCATGAGAGTTTATATTGGAAGCAAAAGGTCATGGAAGGGGTAAAATTCAGTATTAGAGGGTCTAGAAAATCAGTCAACTGCAAATGATGAAGTTTTCAAATACCTAGCTCTGTACATATTTTCAAAGATTGAAGCCAGTTTTAAAAGAGCAAAACTTGAAATAGTTTTTGGTTATAACTTCTTATAGAGAAATACACTAAGACAATTGTGGGAACAATTTGTGGAACATGGTTAGGTGGCTACCAAAAAGGAAACCCTACTTTGCAGTGAGCACTGGAATGTACTGATTTGGGCATTCCTATGAAAAATAATTCTGACCATATTTCCTGCAGAGGTCTTACGTGATATTCACTTTTTTTAGCTGTTGTGTTCTTGTCTTTCCTGGATGTGATGTGCTGTCTCTGGTTTCCTGTCCTCAGATCACCAGGACTGAGAATGTAGTTTTGAGATATGAATGCATTTGATTAGAAGAGAGTGCCTGAGATTGTGGCTTAAGTTGTGGGGTGGGTACTGGAAGGATAGTGTGAGAAGAGCCATTCTATAAGGCACAGAGCAGGAGACTAATGGTTTATTGAGCCAGTAAGCTCCCTGGGAGACATTTCCAGCAAATGAGTGGATGCTGAGGTATAGTAACCCATGGTTTGAAGTTATTTTGCTTCTGGGCTAGGCCTAGAAGGGCTGATTCTAACAGCTGGGCCCCAACTTGAGTTGACATTGTGCCCACACTCTTTCATTCCAAAATAATGTCCTCATATGTGTGTGAAGCTCCTCTGGTGACAAGTAGTTTCTAGTCATAATTTATCCTATTAGTGTATAAAACATAGTAAATGAATAAAACTTTGTTGAATTCAGTTCATCTTTGGGAAGACCCGCATATTTAAATTCAAGATACCTGCCAAGTGGTTATAATTTCTGTATTAAGTGTGCATGTGGCCATAAGAGTTATTGTTTAGTGGCTACTAGCATTACTTACAATCTTCTAGGAAGAAGAATGACTAAGCCTGGTTCATCCTTGTTACATTGACCTCAGTTTCATATTTTTTTGATTATTGTTTTTATATCTATAGTAAATAACTGCAAAGAGATTTTACATTACATTATTATTTTTTTTCTAACCGTGTAGCTTTTAGTGAATAGGACAATGTCAAGTAAAGGAGATGGTTTATCTTGAATTTGATTTCCAAGGAAACAATGCTAGCCTTTAACTTCCATTAAAATTAGAACTCCCCCTCCCCCGAGGTGATTGTCAGACATTACTGTAAAAAGAGACATGTTTGGAAACAGTGAATATGAGACTCCTAAATACAATAGTAATTTAAACTCAAACTCGTTAGTTTTATGAAAAACAGATTATACTTGATTAAATATAGAGTTCTGGACTTTTCAATATGTAAGAAAACTTTCTGTGCTCAAATTTCAAAGAGGTATATATACACACATATATAATATATATATATATATATATATAATTTGAATCATTAGAATGTTATAAAATGTATGTGTACTCAATAGTAAACAAGTTAGTATTTTTGGTTGAAAATATGTGTTCTTATAACTCATTTAATTGGCCTTTAATAGGTAACTCTACTGGATTTGTTTCTGTCTAAGAATATTTTGCTTTTTAAAATTATGTGGAATAACAAAGAATAAATAATGCAGGCTTCCCTGAGGGCGGGCGGGACAATCCGGACCAGCTGGATCGTCCCCTGGGAGCCAATCAGGAAGGTGAGTGCCACGGCCGAAATCCGGATCCCCTTTCACTGGAAATCCCTTCCCTCTCGACCAGGGAAATGAGTCAGCCACAGACAGTGGGTGGCACCTCAGACTCCATCTATTTTCAAGGCGCATGGATTTTTATAGGGAGGGGAGACAGCTAAGGAACCAATGGTGAAGTGGCAGACTGGCTTATCCCAGCCAATGAGGGACAGCTATGTTGTTGTTGTCAGCTATCACCAACCAGAAGGTACAGAGAGAAAGAGGAAGCAGCTCTCAGGTGCAGGCACATGCTCTTTTATTGCTCAGAGTGCGCGAAACATGAAAGAGGAAACTTAAGAGGAGAAGTGTCATGGCGTCCGGCGCAGCGTTTGTCTTTTGCACAGTGCCCAACCATGCATACATACTAATATGAACTAATGTTAAAGAAAATGCAACAATTCAAAACTTCGAAGAACAGCTTTTTCTGGCATGTATTCCTAGGGTGGGTTGCATCACCACTGAGGATATGGTATTGTTCAAATCTCTGGTCTTTTATTACCTGTATAATAATTGCTTATAGCCTAATGCATTTGGTTGTGCAGCCTGTCCACAGCACAACAGTAGTAATATTTTCCTCATATGTGTAAAACCTGCATCTGTATGTGGAGACTCTGGGAGTGAACAAGAAGAAAACATTCCTTTACTTCAGAATTTTGCATTCTAGTGGGCCAGACAGAGAAGCATTCAATAAAAATAGGAATGCTTCAGATAAAGATAAGCCCCATACAAGTAATTAAAATACTGTTATGTGATAGTTTCTAGATACTGTAGATATTTGGGGATACACAATATAATGATGATTTAAAATAGTAGTTCTTTGATAAATGGTACAATTAAAATTATTTTAGTTACATTTTTCCAGAATTTGTTGTTTTTATATTTTATTGCTAAAGATGCTCAGTCTGACACAGTTCTTTCTTTTCTCTTTGGATTTTTTTCTAACTGTTGTAGCAGTGGGGTTGTCTCTCTTTTTTAAAAAGATATATTTTAACTGATTTTGATAAAAAAGAATAAGTGTAGTTTTGTGTAATTACATAAATATTAACTTGGTGACAATATTCCAAGTATAATAATATATTTAGGGTTTAAAATTTTAGTCACTCTTTTTGAATTTTTATATTAAAAATTCATTTTAAAATATTTGTATTATATACTGTATATCTGCGCATAAGAAGAAAAGACTTTTAAGGTAACTCAGAACTGTCTTAACAGTGTCTTTATTTAATTGAACATTTCTAGTTTCTTTCTTATATATATCGGGCAGTTTCATTCTTGTGTTCTTACATTGTTTGCTTGAAATTATTCCTTTTTAGGGATCATTGTATTTCCATCCAGTCTTCTGTCTATTTATCTTTTACCAAAGCATTTCCATGTTGCCACTTGGTTTTTATGTCCATCATTTTAATGGCTTTGTCATAGAAGGTCAAGTGGTTATGTCTCAGTTTATGTGATAATTCCCTTATTTTAATAGTTTTGGTTTCAAAGGAATTTTGCTGTTATAGATAATTCTTTGATAGATATTTTGTGAATTATAGCTCTGTTTTTAGTTAGATTTTTCCTTGCAGCAAACAAAGGACCTGACAAGAACAATTTTAGAGGAGGAAAAGTTTGTTTTGGGGCTCCTGGTTTTAGAGGTCTTATTCCATAGACAGCCAGCTCCATTTCTCAGGGCTCAAGGTGAAGCAGAACATCTAGGCAGAAGAGGATGTTGGAGGAAAGCAGGTCACGAATTGATGGTCAGGAAGAAGAGTGAGATTCCCTTCACCACAGACAATAGATCTACCCCAAAGGCATGGTCCCAAGGACCTACCTCCTTCATCTATACCCTACTTGCCTACAGTTACCACCCAATTAATCCCTATCAGGGAAATTAGCACAATGATTAGGTTAAGGCTCTTATAACCAGAGCTTACCTCTAAACATTCTTGCATTGTCTTACACATGAGGTTTTGGGAGACTTTTCATATCTAAACAATAACATTTGCTCCTTACCCCCAAAAATCTCATGCCTATCTCACAGGGCAAAATACATTGAGTCCATTTCCAAGAGTGTCCCCAGTCTTAACAATTCAAGCATTGCCCAAAAGTCCAAGTCCAAAGTGTCATTTGAGACTCAAGGCAAACTCTCAGCATGAGTCCCCCTCTGTAAAAATCAAAAGCAGGTTACATGTAGTCAATCTATCAAGGCACAGAGTAAACATTCCCTTTCCAAAACGAAGAAATAGGAGTGTAGAAAAAAGAGAAGAGAGGAAAACAAGATTCAAATCTAGCCAGGCAAACAAGTTTTGTAGTTTCATGTCCAGCATTTGGGGCACATAGCATCCTGATGTTCTCTTCAAAGGGCTTATGCAGCTCCACCCCTGTGGCCTTGCTGGTTGCAGCCCACATGGCCTTTCTGTTGCTTGTCCTTGCTGGATTCCTGCAGCTTTCCTTGGTGCATGTCCCACATTACCGGCACCTCTAATCTTTGGTGTCTCCACTGCAGCCTTTGCTTTCTCCTCTCATCTCCATAAGTCGTCCTCTTAGGGGCTGTCTGCAGGGACTCTGACCCTGCTGTACTTCGCCTGGCCTCCCAGGCCTTCCTTTGAAATCTGGGTGGAAGCCTCCAAGTCTCCCTAACTCCAGCAAGCTTCTTTTGTATTTTGGAGTAGATTGTCTTAAGACAGATTTTTCAGAATATTCTTTTGTTGTCCAAAGAATATATTCACTTTAGAATAGAACTTAGGGAAGATCTAACTTCATCCTTATTTCAAATTATGATTAGACATTCTACAAAGGTTTTGATTTGAAAAAACAAAAACAAAAAACCCCATTATATCCCAAAGAGAAGCTATTACTACATCTTTCATAAATTGTGGAACTACAGCTTTTTGTAGGCCTTTTGGTTAAAGTCTTATGGAGGCCATTTTTTAATAAAGGAGCAAACAAAGTATGAAACTGCTTATATTTATCAAAATACATCTTTAAGATTTAACTGACATGAATTTATTTTCTTCCAGTTAATTTCTGCCTTGGAGATCCTCATTGAAAACTTTTTTTCTAGTAACAAAAAAGATACAGTAGTTCTTAGTTAATCTTCAAAAATGGTAAATCATTTTTCTTGTGACTTTCCATTTGTTCCATTATATTTATGTGGACCTACTCACCGTCTTTACTGTTCTGCTCTACTTTATGAAACTTCTACCGACATATCAAACTTAAAAGCTATATTCATGAGTTATTCATGTGTGGATTGAACCAACCACAGATTGCAATTATTCAGAAAAAAATTATAATGTGCTGAACATGTACAGAATTTTTCTTGTGATTGTTCCTTAAATGATCTGTGTAATAACTACTTACATTATTTTGAACATTTTAAGAATCTAGAAATTATTAAAATATACAGGAGGACCTGTGTAGGTTATTTGCAAATGCGACACCATTTTATGTAAGATACTTGAGCAACAGCGAATTTAGCATCTGTAGGGGTGGCTGGGAGCATCCTGGAACCAATCCCTCCTGGTCACTGAGGAGCAAGTATATAGCTGAACATTAAACTAGCTGGAAAGAATCTTTGTGATCTTACATTCTGTATACTTTTTGGCTACTTGTTTTGGATGGCTGTTAGGGTTATACTTTGCTTACACAGTTTATAGATTCATAGAATTAAGCAAAGTACTTAGTTGTATATGAGAAGACAGACCCAGCGAGCAGTATGACTTGCTTGTGAGTACAGAACAGTTTCCTTTTTCTTTGGCTAGTAAATTCTTGAGCAAGTGCCTTAGTGATGAGTGTTAGCATACCATGAGTTACATTTATTTTCTGATTTTATCTGGGTTTTGTTTTTCGCACAAAAGAGCTGTAAATCCTGGCCATATACAAAGAAGTGCTGGCTGTGTAATATGTGTTACTGAGATGGAGCACTTTCATCCTCCATGAAAAAGGACACAGTATACTTAAATTCAATGATGTCTATTGTTTATTTACTTCCTGAGGTAAAAGAGAATATTTATGAACTGTAATGTGTTCTTATTTTGTGTACCCAGCATCTATGATAATACTTGGTTAAATTAATTGAAAGAAATTTATTTTTTAAAAAAGTAGATAATTTAAAATAGTTTATTTCACTATTTTTCTAGGTGATTGTTATTTGCCCTGTTAAGTAGGGATTTTGGCTTAAGGATGGAGTATATGGTAAATTAAGGAAGGTTTAGTGTAAAGAACAAGAGTTTCATCTGCAATTATTTACCTCTTAAAAATTGCAGCAACATAATCCTTTTTTAGAGATATTGTGGGAAGGGGAAGGGAGGGATAAGGGTGGGTAATGGGGGGGCACTCCTGGGGGTAATTATAATATCCAGAATCTATACACATTTTATATTATTTTGTTGAAAACTTGTATGGTTGTTCAAAAATTAAAAAAAAAATAAAAAAAATAAAAATTGGATTAAAAAATAGCAGCAAGAGACACTCTTGGAACTATAGTTCTTAATTTTGACAAAAAAATTAGAGAAGTCTGAAAGACATATTTGATGATTTCTTTTCCATAAAAATTTATAAATTTTTGTGTTTTAATTTTTCCAATCAAGTAGGAAAGGAAGAATAATATTTTAGTCTTTATTCTTTTTAGATTCCATTCCAATAGTTTGTGGACGTATGTCATTTAACTTATCCCATGGGCATATTGCAGAAATTGTGAATATATTAAACATGTTTCCTCATTTTGTTATTAATTTATAATATCCTTACTTTATTCTCCAATTTATCTGATTTTCTTTTTTAGGAATTTGTAATTCATGAGTTAAAATCACAGCAGAAATAGTGTGGCTCAAGATGAATTGCCTTATGATTGTTTTGTATACATATGGCAATGGCCCCTGAAAGGGAATTACATTGTGATCATTGTTGCCCAGGAACTGAATCCATCCCTCTAATTTTAGAGTGAAGAACCTAAACCTTCTGATTTAATTCTGGTCCAGCATTTTTTCTAAAATACTATGTTGCCCTTCTGCTATGAATTTGAATCTTGGATCTACATTTCTTGAAGTGCAAACTGGTATGTCCAAGAAACTTATGAATTTACTTTGCCACATGAAAAATGTTTTTGAAAAAACACAAAGGTATCCCTGGGAAGGTATCATTTCTTTAAAAATCTGTTTCCTTTGAAAGGCAGCATTTGACTGTTGGAGTCTCAATTTAAGAAACAAAGTTGTTTCTTCTGGGTTGAAGTTCAATTAAATGTGAGTCTTTAAATCCTTTACTTAATTCTTCTGTGCTACTGTGAAAGGATGGTGTTTCATAAATATGAAATCAGGGATGCTATGTTGATTTTTTTCAAGCCAACTTTCCGGGCTTTTATTTTGTAATGGGCAGGTATTACTTGCTGTTCAATTCAAGAACTATGCCTAGCACCGACTGTACTTGCGAACTCCTACACTTGCCAGGTCTGTGTGTGGGGAGCCTGCTCTTTCAGTTCAGGCTGTCGCACAGAAGCAGGCTTTATACTTTTCACTGAGGCCTTGCATCTTTTGATTACAGGTGAAACACTGGCAAGGGAGTGTTTTTTAAAAGTAGTTTAATTATTTCAGGAAGCCAAAAGAAGGGACCCTGTTTGTGTGTGTAGTCTAATAAAAGAGAGAGATGATTCTGTGCTTCTTCATGTTATTTTAAGGTGCCTTGTGGGGGCTCAGACTGTGCTATGGAAAATGTTTCCCTCACAAAATATACTGAATTTTTATAACTGATAATTTTTGCATGCGTAACTGCTATCTTATTAAAAGTAAGCTTGGGGAACTGTCAATGCCCATTTCAGCTTTTAATTTTATTTGGAACATCAGTGAGTTTTTAGTTAAACAATGTAATTTTCAACTTTAGGGATTTAAGAATTTTGTAGTTGAATATCTTGAATTTTAGTGTGTGTTTTCTTGAAATATTTAGCATGGCTTCCCAACTTTGAGAAGGCTATTTAGTGTTGTTCCACCATATAAATTAAACATGTAAAACACTTCAAAATAGTAGGTCTTAATATTTATACCTGTAAGAAACTGTCAATCCTTACCTCATAAATAAGTGCATGAGTACGTATCTATACACACACAGGTACAAACCCACTCCCCCTAGTCTTTTTCTTTCTCTCTCTGTCTCTCTTTCATGTACATGAACACACCCCTGTGAATGTTTACTCATATCAATATGCATCCCTCTTTTTTCAGACCTTCTGAAGTTCATGGGCAAGTCCCAAATTAAGAACATCTATAAGTGCTATTGAGTGAAAAGAAGAACAAAAAAGATTGCTTGCTTTTTTCTTTGATAGAAAGCAGCATATTCATTAATTTCCCTGTCCTTCTGAATATCTGTTCATCCATCTGCCATGTATGAATGCATCTACCTCCCCCATCTATCCATCTATGTTTCGTCAGCTGCTTTCTATTCATCAAAACATTTTATGTATTTTATTTGTACACTTTTTTCCCTTTTCAAACCTTGAACTATACTGCTTTCTAAATACTTGCGGAAAATGAAAGAATGATTAATGGGAACTATGAAAGTGTTTAAATAGAGGATATGTACAGATTTGTTCGTGGTTGTATAATAATATGCTTTATAGCACTTACAGATTTGGAAAGGCGCTATACTCATTTCAACTATGTCTCGGCTTATTTTCAGCTCATTTTATACTTCGGAAAGTCTTCCTTTGAACTTTTTGTACTGTTCTACTTTTAATATAAAGCATATTTCCAGTAAAGAAGAATAGGATTTTCTTGGGTAAAAATAAAGCTGTTAGACATCTGGCCATTTCTTTAGAAAGGTACTCTTATCAACAAATTTTAAAAAGTTTTGAATGCAGATTTTATTCCTTTTATTAAAAATGTTTCCCTTTTCTTTTTGAATTGATAGATTTGTTTATTTTACATGCAAATTGTCTTTTAAAGATGTTTTAGGACTGTAGAGATTCAGCTAAGTATTAGTCATTCAAATTTTTTATATCAAATTGTTTTTTAGTACTCCTTTAGTACTTCAAGAAATTACTATTGAAACCTCTATTTCTTTTGGCATTTTCAGTATTGATTTTCTCCTGCCTATGTCTTTCTTGTTTAGATAGGAAACAAGATCTATCTTGCTTTAGACAAGTAAGGGAGAGTGATTTATTTGTGAAATAAGGTTCTAATTGCCCAATCATTTTCCCTAAGATTGAAATACAAGGTAAGGGAACAATAAAGAAAACCACTCTTTAGAACATTGTAAAAATAATAAAAAAGCAACATGAAGATTCAGATGCACACAATCTGCTGATAGGATTTAGCCTATGAGGAGGGCAGCCTGAGCGTTGGTGTTGCACACTGTGCATTCCTATCAGTAGCATAGCAGCAGGTCATGAAAGGTGAAAAAGTAAAAGTCAGTACTAAGAGCACTCAGGTTTTAAAATGTATTTCTTAGAATCAACATGTTTCATGGGAAAAAATATCAATGTTACGAACTTTACTAATAGGACTGAGCTCTAGGCTCTGGATTTTCCCTTATGACATTCAAAATACACTGTTTTTAAATATTTATGATATATGTAGTGCTAGATTTATAATTTAATATGTATTCTTTTTTAAAATTATGGAATGGGGTTTTTTTTAAGAGAGGGACAGAGAGAGAGAGAGAATAAATTTTATTTAGTTATTCATGTGTATTTTGTTGCTCTGACACTTCGTTGTGTATGTGGTGCTGGGGTGTGAACCCGTGTACTCACACACGCTGGGCAAGCATCATCAAGCACTGTAACTGCCGGGCCACTGCTCCAACCCCTTAATATGTATTCTTATAAGAATACTTATTTTTTTTTGCATGATGAAAACAGCATGGACACTCATAAGCTGATCAGTAGTCAAGATCATTTTTCAAGGTTGTTCCCAAGTTTACAGAAATTTCTTCCCAAATTTACAGTGTGCAGAAATATTCTATTCTGTTTGTGATTTGAGTTGGTTCACTTAATTGCAACCGTAAAGTTATAACTTCAGTTTCTCTAATTACCATATGATAATACAGTTAAATATAGCAGTCATCATAATATGTACTAACAAATAAAATCAGATTTTTTTAATTTAATTTTTTGTTCTAGAAATCTTTAATCTCAAATCTCTGAATGTTTTTCTTTCATTAGGCACTATTTAGTCTTAAGAAGTACCCTAATATTACTTTTCCTAACTGATTTTTCAAAGTCCTTCAGAAAATTCATCTTAGGGATCATTTGAAAGTACTTATAGAAAATGGTTTGAAACAAATTACAAAGCATCTTGAAGTATGAACCTCTGGCCCAACTCAGTTGCTAGGAAAGTTTTTTTTAGAGGATTATTTGAGGTGAAGGTCCGGTAATATTTCTATTCTCAGCCACTAACAGATAAATGATGAAAGAATTCTAAGGTCTTTGCTAGTGAACTCTGTAAAGAGTGCTAGTCTTGGGTGAGCAGTGAAGTAAGGAGTTTGGATTTAAAAGGGAGCAAATGAAAAACTATCATGACATTGAAGTGGTCAGTAATGCAATGAGACTAAGAGTTACGACTTTGTAACTACACTCAAAAGATGAGATGAATTCAAGCTTACCTCAGCTCAGATTATAAAGCATGTTTGCAAATGCATGGGTATGCACATAGGCAAATGTTTTTATAAGTAATTACTATTTATTTAAACACCGAAGAACTGACTGCCTTTTGTCTTTTTCTTCAAAATTTTATTTAATCTTCAGATTAAGTATGTGAGGTATATATATATGTATGTACATATATATATAAGTATATATAGTCACATTTTTCAGACAATAAAAATGGTATGTTCCAATAAACCCACATATACTAGTATTTTAATTAGGTTGTTTCGAAAAACAAACTACTTATCAAAAGAAATAATATCACCAACATATCTGAAAGAGGAAGTTATAAAATATTTAAAATATCTAAGTAGATTGTAGACAATTTAGACAGCAGTTTAATGTTTATTCTTTGTGCATTTTTATGGAGCTGAGTTGCTATATGAAGGATTTGCATTGTTAATTGCTGCCTGGTGTAGGAAATTTGTCTAAGCTCTGCGGATTCACTCTTAGGATTTTAAGACTTTAGAGCATTGTTTCCCAAAGCAAATTGCAGGTAAACCTTCTTATGAAAACAACAAAAAAAACAAACACTGAGAAATAATAAAATGTGAACATATCTGTAAATATTTTAAAGTGAAAAAAATGCAACCAAGGTTCAGAAGTGAACAGCAGACACTTAGATTATATCAGTGATTAAAAAAATCGCAAATCTTTTAGCAGTGTATAAAATAGTGAAAGGAGGAATCTAATTTATGTCAGATATTTTGACATGTTCATGAAGCAACTATCATGACTATGTTACCTTTTTAGCTGTAAATAAAGTTTATATATCACAGGGTTACTTACATCACTTTCTGTAGGATTACAAACTTTCTGCTATCTTTACCCCATCTACAAAAATCTTACTTACCCTTTGTGGTCAAAAAATGCTTAGCCTGCCAGATTCCTGTAGCACTTAAATATATCATGTTGTATTAGAATTATGTTGTCTTTGTTCTGTAGTACTTTGAGATATCTGTTAGGTAGAAGGTAAATATCTGATAAGTATTGTAGAATGAATGAAGGAATGGATGAATAAATTGTTTAAATAAATAACATGGTTTTGAACAGTCTTAGTAATTTGGATAGTTTTCTAAATGCCTGAAATGATCAAGGAAAGAGAAAAGTAACATCATAGTTTCAAGTCTTTGGGAACACTTGCTAATTTCTCTCAGTGAATTTAAAAGTGATGAAGATTATGAGGAATTGAATTTTGAAATGTGTACATATTTTATTATGGAAAACTTAAGCACACAGAGAAGTTGAAAGAATTTTACAGTGACTACCTCCCATTTTACTATTTTTTATTATATAACTATCCATCTATTCATCCATCAGGCCAGCTTATTTATTTATTTGCATTACAAATTCAGTTGGAGTGACTCCCCTCCCATTACTTTCACTATGTGTATCATTGACTAATCAATAATAGATTACATTTTTTTCTTTTGAGCTAGGATTTAAATATAATGGCATGTATAAATCTTAAGTGGATGTTTGTTGAGGTTCAACAAATGTGTCGAAACCTCAGTCAAGATATAGAACATTATTATCACAGCAGAAGTTCCACTCAAGTCCCTTCCTAATCAACCTCTGCTCCCCACCCCACAATCACTGTCCTGATTTTTTTTCTCTCACTATAGAATAGGTTTGCCAAAATATGGCATCTTTAAGGAATAAAATATGTAAATGTTTACAGAAGCAGGAAGGCAAAGGATTGCTGAGTGAAATGAATAACTGAAGAGACAAATGAAAAATCTGAAAGGGCAATCAATGAAAGGCAGTTAAAGTGATTTCATGAAATGACTAATGGGATGAATTTAGGGAGATGCCACAAGCGACTCACATCTAATATTTCTTTAAGCTTTGTAATTGCCTTTAATGTTATCAGAATACATAAACCTGAAAGTCACTTGTTAAAGATTGTTTTCATGGTGGTTAGAAATGATACAATTTTGTGACCCAGATATGTATATATTTTACAAAGGTCATAAAGTAAAAATATGGTGATTTTTCAAATGTTTTTCTTTAATTTTTAGCTTTTAAAATGGTCTAGTATGGCAAGTTGAAAATATAGAGTTTTAATTGATGTACATTAGGACAAATACTTTGGAACATATGAAATTACTTTGTATTAATGTTTCTTAATTGTGTAGTTATGCACCATGAATGCATGGTTTTAAGGTTGTAATGACTCCCACTTGTTATTTAGGTACCTTGTGATATATACATTACATACTATGTTTAAATTCTGAACTTTAGTCAGATAAATAAGTCCCCAATAAAATCTAAAATATAGCATGGCTTAGTTTGGATGCAGGCCATTATAAACTCTTTGTGGTCTCTAGTCTATCTCTTTTTATTCGTCTAACTACAGACAAATACTGAGTATTAGCTTATTAACCATTAAACCATAAATTACTACCACTCCCACTCACTAGTCCATTTTCTGTCTCTATAAATATACAATAGATTTTGAATGAGGGTGTAAATTATTGTTTTGCTCTCAGTTTTCTTAGGTAAGAAATTTATTTCTTTCTTTTTTATCTTTAGTAAATTAATGAATCAGGGCTCAATCAGAGAAACAGAACTATTACAACATATGTATTCCAAGTCTAATGTTTGGTTCTTTGTTTAACAAGACTTCTCATTTTATATTAATTGATTTTTTTTTCTCCTTGGTTGCCAATATATTGCTCACATATTTGGATAATATTATTTTATAGTAAGAGGAAGCAGCAAGTAGAAATACTTCAGAATAAGTGTGCCAAGGCAGTCATATAAATGTAATCCACTTAAGGCTTTAGCTATTTATGTGAAATTAGGCATTTCATTTGATTTCTACCTATGGCTATGGCTTTCAGAAATTTGATATGCAATTTATTTGATGCAATTTCAGGCTATGAATATTCTAGCAGTACAATAATGAGATATTATATTATTGAAGTGTGGTTTAATGAAGTGTAAAGGGTATAAAATGAAATATAAATAAAATATAACAGGTAATATTTGCATAAATGACATTTAGCTATATTTATATTATATGTACATTTTTATAATACATAAAGATGGTTTCAGAAATGTTGATATCATTCAGAAAATTCTATTAAATATAATTAGATAACTGAAATTTTTTTATTTTCTCAAATGAATTGGAATTGTCAGGCCAGCATTTGTTTCAATGTATTGTTTACTCAAGGAAAAGCCTTGTTGGTTTGAATAACCATAAAGTGCAAATGCATGAAGAATTTCACCAGTATTAGCAGTTCAAATCTCAAAGGCACTCAGTGCCACCTAATTGTGAGGAATGACATTCATATCAGTCAGTGCTAAATGTGAGCATTTTGTACTGAAGATTGAAGACATAACATAGATCCAGAGGGAGCAGAGAGAATGTATTTCCAATGAACCCTTTTGAAGTTCCAGTATGTAATGACAAAAAGGTGACTGAGTTTTTCATTCATGTTGTAACATATATGGAATGAAAGAAATGAAAATGTAGATATTACTAATTAATAAATACATATTTTAATGAAAACAGTACTTAGCATCAGTTTAAGATCAGGGTTTTGTTGGGGACCTGAAACTTAGATCATTTAAGATGAGTCCTCCGTAAAGAAATAAAATATATTTACAAATACAAATTTATACGCAAGAGTTGGTAAGTGTCTAGAATGAGAAAAGAAATCACAACTGATCGCAAATTTCAATAAAGATGATCAATGATATTATCAACACAGTATTTAGAACGTGTATTTTAAAGTGTTGGATCACACTTTTAAACTTACTTTTTATCTACAGGATGTAGAGTGGTTGAGTGCCTCTCTATATGGCAATGCTTTTATAATATAACTTTCTACAAAGGAATTAGAAGGATAAATTAGTCTTCCCTGTAGCATGGCAATAAAATTTGTTTCATTGTTGTAGTTGAAATGTATAAAATATGCAACTTCACATAGATATACTCAGTTGCTTGAAAACTTGCTTATAGGTTTGTGCTCTATAAACACAAGGTTTCTGAGAGGCTCTCTTTCATTTGTGTCCTATGCATTATCAACTTCCTAATACAAGAGAACTCCTGATTTGACTAGGCATTAATTAAAAACAATCATCTTGCTTATACTATTTTATGTTGGTTGGAAGAATTTTCCATAGATTAGCTTCTGGATGTGTATATTTCAGACTGTTCCTTTTCCACTAATTGCATATCTCTAGTTCTTATTGCTATTGGAGACATTTATATCTCCATAGACTCTGACTCTGCACCTTCATTTCATGACTTCAGGTCAGTTAGCAGTAGGAAAAGGGTATATTCCAAAAATCATTCCTGCACTGGCACAGATAGCAATGATTAGCCACACACGGAAATGATGGAGAACCTTGCACATATATCCCACAAAACCTAAACTGTATGTTCTACCAGTTCAGCTTTCTGTTTGCTTAATCTCCAAGTTGCTTGCAGTGACTCCTACCACCTGACACAAAAGGGAATGGAAAGAAAAAGATCTCTTGTGCTTAAAATATCTCACTTTTACATTTTTTCCTAAAATATATAATCATGTGAACACATTGCTGAGGCCCCTCCAAAGTCTGAAGGGGCTTTTCAAAATGAGCAGCCCTGAAGCATAAGCTTCATCATGAGTTTGAGAGTAAATTTGTCAAACAAGTGCTGTTTCTGCAATGATGGATGTCTCCATTATCTATGTTATCCAGTATGGTAGCTACTTGCTATATACAACTGTTGAAAACTAATTAGTGAGTTGAGGCAGTGAATCTTTGATTTGGTGCAATTTAAATTAGTATCAATTTAAATAGATACATGTAGTTAATGGCTTCTCTATTGGATAGTGTAAGTTTAACATCTAATTTATTTATATATTTATGTAAAATTAATGTTTATTTTATATTAGTAAAGATATGTATCATATCCTGCTTAACTTTTGATACCACTGAGATAGTAAACCCTTAGCTGCAGCCTAAATTTTGCATCACATGTGATAAATTTGTTGTCTATAGGCAAAGCAATTGATTCTCATAATTATGGACAGTACTATTCTGGCAGACCTTTTTACACTAACCTAATACAATTCCTTTAAAGTATTTTTTCTGGTTGACATGTTTGCTTGTCTTGTTACAAATAATTTTGAACCAATTTTATTGAAAAATTGTATTTTTTTAAACTTTTTTTTTTAAAGAGAGGAAGAAAGAGAGGAATGAACTGTATATTTTCATCTGGGTTTTATTTTTCTGACACTGAGTTGTGTTTGTGGTGCTGGAGTTTGAATTCAGGTCTTCACATATGCCAGGCAAGTGCACCAACCTCTGAGCCACCACTCCAGCCCCTGAAAAAGTCTTAAATTATGAGTTCAAATATTTTTTTTTCAAAACAGAGGTTAAAACCTTTTGTTTGAAGTATTACCTTTTACTTTTCTGTTAGGAAATTTGATGAGACTTTTCCAAGAACAAAGGGAAAATAGATTATTCAGTTGACATGCTCAATATTTTATTTGACTATTTACCTACTTACTGTATTTCACTGCATAATCATTACCACTACATTAACATACATACATGAGTATTCCATGCACCCTTCTGTTGTACCAGCTAAGCCCTGGAGACCACTTAACTGCTTTCTGTCTCTGGATTTACCTCTTCTGGACATTTCATATAACTGAAATAATACAGTGTGAGGCCTTTTGTGTCTGACTTCTTCTACTTAGCATAATGTTTGTGAGGTCATTCACATTGTAGCATGTATCAATACTGTATTGTTTTTAAAATTGATTAATGTTTTATTATTTGGATATATCATATTTTGTAATCTGTTCATCTATTAGATTAACTTTTAAATACAACTGAAATGATCTTTCATTAAGTAGTTTTTCTTAACCAGTTCTAATCTTTGACTGACTATAAACATTTTGTCTATAATTACAGAACACATCTCAGGTTTAAGTATTTAAATATTACAAATATTTCATTTTTCTTCATTCCCATTAATTTTTATACTGTCTTGTATGCTAAACATCATATATGAACTTTCATTTATTTGTTTTTAATGCTAGTAAGATAGTCTAGTACAAATACTCTAAATTTAGTGTGATGAATCATTGAATTAAAATAATGGAAGAAAAAGAAAACAGTATCAATTAGACTCATATCAGTGTTTTAAAATTATAATTTGAGAAAATAAAATATAATAAATAGTAATATCAAATACTTTTTAAACCTTTTTAGTTATAAAAATGTAATAAAAATATTTGGATATTCAAAATTCAATATCCCCTTCCATATCAGTGATTATACACTTTTGTTTTGTAAAGAGATTGAGAGAAAGAGAGTCAATTTTTTACTTTGTTTTTTGTTTTTCTGACAGTTACATATGTGGTGCTGTGGTCCAAACCTGGGTCCTGGTGCATACCAGGCAAGTGCTCTACTGCTGAGCCACCACTCCTGCCCTGTGATTATACGTTTTTAATGATGAACTTAACTTACCAGAATTGTAATTCTGTGATATAAGATGTATCATTCAATGATGTAAAGGATTTTTGTCTTCAATCTTGTTCAGTTAGACCGGACCTCATTTTTTCCCCTTATCTATAGACAAGGATATAGAAACATGTGAATATTGATGCTACTCTTTTTCATTTTGTGCAATCTTTTTTTTTAAATTTGACTGGTTCTTTTTAGGTTTACATGACATAAGATTATACAATGACTTAATCATAAGAGCATGGAGTTTAACTTTTTCTAATTCAGTGTCCCAAGTAGAATTTTAAACATTACTTCCTGATTTGTTCTTGTATTTTAGTCTCTGTTGTATGATTTTTTAAAAATAAGGTATCATTGTTTCATATATGCTAGTTGTAATTTGACGTTTCAAAATTTCAAATGCCAGCTAAATGTAAAAACAGTAATTTACATTTTGTGACTATGAAATTCATTCAGTTTTCTAAATTCCTGAATCCTCAAATATTTTTTCTTTTCTTTCTTTCTTTCTTTCTATTTTTTTAATAAAGAGAGAGGGACAGTATGAGAGAGAGAGAATCAATTTTATTTAGTTTATCATGTGGCTTTCATTGCTCCAACAGTTTGGTGTGTGTGTGGTGCTAGGGATTGAACCTGTATCCTTACGCATGCCAGGCAAGTGCCATACCCGCAGAGCCACCGCTCCAGCCCCTGTTTTTTTTTTTTTTTAAACTGAGTTTGTTGACTTTGGTGGTGTGTCAGCATGAGGGTAACAGACTTTTAGTTTTCTATTGCTGTGTTACAATTTGCTACAACTTTAGTGGCTTAAAATAGCATTATTTCTCAGTTGTTGTGGGTCAGGGGTCTGGGTTGGGCATTTTTGGGGTCTGACCTTCACTTCATTTCATCAGCTGCGCTAGAGCGATCTTGTTACTATTTGCATAAGTTCCTTCAGAGAGGGCTGCTAGATTGTGCGTTGTTAAGCTTGAAAAACAGGGTGTCGACACGGGCTTCAGACTTTTCGAATTGGTATCACCTGCTAATTACTCCAGATCCCTCAAAAGGGGCATGTGGAGGCTTCTCATTGCTATTGGTCAAACGTGTGCCTCCCAAATCCAGGTGTGGCAATGGACGAGCTAATGCGCGAGCTAATGCGCTCCTCTAGGAGGAAGGAGAGAGGCCTCCAGGGGGCGGAGTGAAGGCCTTAAAAGAAGAGGCTCCAGCCAGCAGTGGAGAGCTCTTGCACTTTTTTTTGCTGGACGTGGTGTCCCTGCTCCTTTGGAAGATGAACTCTTGCCAGCAGCCGAACCTGCCTATGCCTTGATCCTGAACTTCCCAGCTTCCAGAACGGTGAGAAATTGCTGTCCATGTTTGTTTTGAAATAGAGTCTTGCAACGTTGCCTTGACTTGTCTGAACTCCTGAGCTCCATTGACTAATCACCCAATGTCAGGCATTTTGTCCTAGCAGCACAAAGGGACAAATGGACTAAGACATTTACTATATGTGTATAAAAGAGATGTGAAGCATGGATATAAAAAAGAGAAGTAAAGCTTGGATAAAGAAAGACCATTCCTGGTCTCCGGCTTGTGGTTTTTCTCATCCCCAGCTGGTCCCTCAGGTCAGAACCCGGCTGGACCGGGACAGGGCATAGTGGATTTCTTTCTTTGCTGAGGGTCTTACAGGCTAAAATCAGGTTTTGGCTCAGCTGTGTCTTATATGGCATTTCATGGGTTCCTCTTTCGCATGCAATGGTTTTCGGCATTGTTCAATTTCTTACCATGTATGAAGTCCGCATTTTCTTGTTAGCTTTTGTGCAGAGACTACTCTGTCTCTGGAGTTCCCCTCCCTTGGCTCTATGGTCCCCCTACTAGACTGTCTTATACACCAATCGGAAAATAATCTCTTGGTAGAGCTTTGAGGCTCTTGGTTTAAAAAAGCCTAGTCCCCATAAAGTCTTGCCTCATTAGCCCTGAATAATTTCTATTTTAACAAACTCAAAGACACCTTAATTACATGTGTAAGTCCTTTTCTTTGTCATAAAATGCGATCTGTTTTGGAAGTGAAGGCTCTCATATGTGTTGGGGTCTGACTGACTTTATCAGCTGCCCTGGATCTCGTTGCTGTTTGCATAGGGTCCTTCGGGAGGGGCTGCTGGATTGTACATTGTTAAGCTTGAAAAACAGGGTATCCACAAGGGCTTCAGATGTTTTGCCTTGGTATCACCTGCCAATTATTCTAGATCCTTCAAAAGGCGCATGTAGAGGCTTATTGGTCAAACGTGTGCCTCCGAAATCCAGGTGTGGCAATGAACAAGCTAATGTAGAGAGGCCTCGAGGGGGCGGGGTGAAGGCCTTTTAAGAAGAGGATCCAGCTCGCGCACTTCTCTGCTGGACGTGGTGTCTCTGCTCCTTTGGAAGATGAGCTCTTGCCAGCAGCTGAACCTGCCTTCGTCTCTATCCTGAACTTCCCAGCTTCCAGAACGGTGAGAAATTGCTGTCCATGTTTGTTCTGGAGTGCAGTCTTGCAGCGTTGCCTTGACTTGTTTGAGATCACCCAATGTCAGGCATTTTGTCGTAGCAGCACAAATGGACGAATAGACTAAGACATTTATGTTGCCTTGAGAGAGAGATGTAAAGCATGGATGGATGAAAAGAGAAGTAAAGCTTGGATAAGGAAAGATCGTTTCGAGTCTCCGGCCTGTGGTTTTTCTTATCCCCAGCCCGTCTCTCAGGTCAGAACCCGGCTGGACCGGGACACGGG
>PVKS010012103.1:0-54749 GCA_004027875.1 Aplodontia rufa | reverse complement strand
AAGCCCTCATCAAATCCTTTGTTTTGCTTTTTGTTTCCTTTATGATTTTTATATCCTTAAAGCAGTTTTAGCTTCACAACACAATTAAGCAAAACTTCCAGAAAAAACCCATATCTCTGATCCCAAACAACCTTCCCTATTATCAATATCCCACACCAGAGTAGACACTTGCTATAATTAATAAACCTGTACTTGATGCATCATTATCACCCAAAATTCACAGTTTACAAAAGGTGTACTCTTGGTGTGGTTCATTCTATGAATATGGACAAATTTATGATGATACATGTTCAAGTTTAGTGTCATACAGAGTGTCTTCACCCTGGTAACACTCTGTTTTAGTCAGCTTTTTTGCTGCCGTGATTAAAGACCTAACAAGAACTATTTTAGAGGAGTTAAAGTTTATTTGGCGGGCTTACAGTTTCAGAGGTCTCATTTTATAGAAGGCTGGCTTCATTTCCCATGGCTCAAGGTGAGGAAGAGCATCATGTTGGACAAGTGTGGTGGCGATAAGTGGCTCAAGACATGACAATCAAGAAGCAGAGCTACCACGCTCAGCTCACCAAAACATACCCCCAAAAGCACACCCCCGATAACCCCCCTCCTCCAGCTGCACCCAACCAGCCTCAGTTCATCCCTTCTGGGGGATTACCAGCCTCAGTTCATCCCTTCTGGGGGATTAATTCACTGACTAGGTTAAGGCTCTCATAATCCAATCATTTTTCCTCTAAAGCTTTTTGCATTGTCCCACACATGAGCTTTGGCAGGGACACATGATACCTACACACTCCCTGCTCTACCTATTCATTTCTCCTTTCTGCTTGCTCCCCAGCAACCACTGATCCTTTAACTATCTCCACAGGTTGGCTCTTTCTAGAATGGCATACAGTTAGAATCATGGAGTTTGCAGCACTTTCGATCTGGCTCCATACACCTAGCAATGTGCATTCGAACTTCCTCCACACGTTTTCAAGGCTGATAGTTTATTTCTGTTTCATGGTGAAAAACATGGCCTTTCTCACAGTTCTCTATCCACTCTCCTACTGAGGGACATTTTAGTTGTTTCCAAGTTTCAGCAAATACGAATAAAGTTGCTATAAAGATCCATGTGAAAGGTTTCATGTGGACCAGCATTTTCAACTTCTTTGTGTAAATATCAGGGAGCATGAAAATCCTTTAGTTTTTAATCCACTTCTGTTTAGTCATTTACCTTCCCAATAGCAATAATAACTAACAAGTCTCCCTAACTTCCTGTGCCTATCAATCAAGTACCTACCAACCAAAGCAATTCTTTCTAAACAAATCTTACGGAGATTCATGCTCTTCTTTAAATCCTTTATTGGTTTCCTAGTATTTATTGCTCTAAGGATATTGTCCCGCATCTTCATTATGTTCCACAAAATCATTAGCATTACATGTCAGAGTTCACCCAAAGACTTAAACAAAGTGAAACAAAACAAAAGCCACTTCCTAGAAGACTAATGGAAGAGTTAAGATCCAACCAAAGCAGAGGACGCACTCCAGCAGGGGAAGCTGGTGCTTAGCTGAGGCTGGCTACTAAGATGGGCTAATGCAACCACAGAAGGCAGTGCTGTTACCATACTGGGTGTGAATGAGCCAAGAGCAGGAGAGGTAATTTTAACCTGGATTTTTTTTTTAATATATTGAGCAGGCTACCTTGGGGGGAAAAACTTCCTCAAGGGGAATAATGAAATCTGAAGCAATTTCACTATAGGGAAAATATATTGATAACTCCACTAACCTCCATTTCTTTGATACAAAATCAAATCTCCTTTTGGCCAAACCCTGCTTGCAGAAAATCAGTGGGCATGGGAGACCTGTTGTCTAGCCCAAGCCAGGCAGTCGCCCATGGATATCAGCAGCATGGAGAAGTATGGAAAGTCTTTAGAGAGGCAAACAGAACATATCTGACTCAGGTATGTAACAAAATATATGCACATCAGTTTCAAGGGTCTTCTGAAAAGTAATGAGCCATATGTCTATATAAAGGGAAATAGAAGAACATGGAAGACAGCCAGATACATTTGTAAGCAGATGCTTTAGCCAATAGTCAGTGACTGCAAGCTGTTTTTGAAAACATTCTATTTATTTATTTTCATTGGTGTGTTATAATTACACATATTAGTGGGATTCATTGTTACATACAACATAATTTGGTCAATTTCATACCCCCCTAAATCCCTTTTCCTCTTCTCCTTCCCTGGTCCCAGTTTGGTCTCTGTGGGCAATGCGGAAGGGAAATCAGTAGGTAGCGGTCTAGGCATGAAGATATTACAAGCATCCAGCCTGATGAGGTTGGCTCAGGAGTAGAAAGTAAATGGTTTGCACTGCCGTAATCATCGTCATACAAGTATTACCTTATGGTCTTAGGACAATTTAGATGACTTTCAAAGGGTAAGAATAACTTTAAAGTCATGTATACAATCTATGTTCATAGTAGCTCAATTTACAGTAGCTAAATTATGAAAACAACCCAGATGTCCCTCAGTGGATGAATGGATCCAAAAACTGTGGCACATATGTACCATTGAGTTTTACTCAGAAATTAGAAACAATGATGTTGCGGCCTTTGAAGGTAAATGGATAGCTATGGAAGAAATTATGCTGAGTAAAATCAGCTTAACCCAGAGAGCCAAGGGTCGAATGTCTTCACTCATCTGTGGAGGCTGGAGCTAGACCCTGGCCATTGAGAAAGGAGGTCTAGCATCATATTTTAATTCCAGATAAGGTGTAATGTCATAAAACCTAATACATTTTTAGAGATGTTTTGGGAAGGGGAAGGGAGGGATAAGGATAGGTAATTGGGGGGGCTCTTGAGGGTAAATCTAATTTTCAGAATCTATCTATCTATATATATATTATATTATTTCTTTAGAAGCTTGTGTGATTGTTCAACAAATAAATTTCTGAATTAAAAAAATAAAGTCATGTATACAAATTGCCAAATTGCAGTTCAGAAACTTTGTGTTGATATATCCTTCTTAGATGTGGAAGTGTCATTTCTCGTATTGATTAGCATGTTTTTCTTTTCTCCTTTTCCTGCATGATAAACCACTGAAAGTTCCTTCCAAGTACTTTATAACACCCATGGACACCTCCATCAAAACACATGTTTAATATTTGTTTGTCCTAGGTCTTCAAGTGTCTTTTATTTCCATGCTTCTGTTTGTTTTTTTTTTAACTTTCTCATGTTCTTTCAGCATGGGGATTTCTTTGAAGAGGGTGTCTAGAGGAAAGGATGATTAAAAAGATGATGTTCTTATGATTCAAAGAAAGAATGTTTCACATGAATGCATAAATTTTATCAGCATAAACTATTTACTTAAAAACATAGTTTTAATAAAATAGTTTTAATAAAATCACATGCATCAGTAACAGAGATAAAATAGAGAAAGTTTTATATGTATATGCAGTAAGTGTTGGAGTAAGGAATGCATTCACTATTAAGATATGTAGATTTGGTTTCTTGACTCTGGTGATGAAGAAATGGAAGGACAGGATAAAAATGCCTAACGAATCTGAGTGAATTAAGCAATTGCATGAAGTCCCAGGGTAAAAGAGTTGTTTTGGTGAGAGTACCTATGATTCTAACCAGAGGTCACCATGAGGAATGTAGATATGTTCTAAAGTAGAATAGAGACATGCAGGGAAAAAGTGAATCCCTGGGAACTTCCAACCTACCCCTAAACAAAACTGAAAACCATTAGCTTTATGAAAACCTGAAGAAGTCAGAAAATATAAGAATTTGAAAAAGTAATGAAGGCTTAGAGTTCAGCCACCTGAGAAGAGGCAAACACCTTCCACAAATGTAGGAGAAATAAAGTGAGATATCACAATTCAAAAGTTAATATCATTTGACATAATAAATAGAAAATCATTTTACTAATCTTGTTGTTACATGGTTACATTTTATAATTAAAAGATGGTATATTTTAAATAAGCATGTAATATCTAGATGATTGTCTATTCAATTAACATTTGTACAAAAATTAATAAAACTCTATTAAAGTTCTTCCTTCATTAAAAAATGAATATAGGAAAGGAATTTATTAATAAAAGCAATATGAAATGTGATTTGTTTATGCTGACACAAAGACACCTTAAGAAAAATAGGCAATCAGAAGTAGAACTCGTGTGCACACATGCACACTCTTACATCTGCAAGCATGTGTATCCATTAGCCAAATCCCTTGCACCAGTTAGGAAATGAATACCTCTGGGATGGGCACCAACTGTGGCTACTAACCAGTTATTTAAATATTTCGAAGCAAGTAATTCAGAACAGAAACATCACAGGTGGATATTAAATGGTGAAGGGCAGTCTTTATCTCTGTGATCTGTTGCAGTATGCAGGATTCTAGATTTGAATGCCTGTGCTTTTGACCACTTGGTCTCATGTTACCTTTACACTTTGAAACAGTGACCTGATTCCTCCCTGCTATTCTGAATGGGAAATTTGCTGTTCATTTCCCTTTCTCACAAGAGAACTTCCATTCTGGTATTACTTATTTTGATATTACCTTCCTATTAGTTTTCCAACGTGCTGACTTGTGCTTCTCTCATCTACCTAGTCTGCACTCTGATGAGCATTCTTTCCTTTTCCTGATGATTACTGCTGAGATCAGGAAGTTACTCAGGTTTGACCTTCAGCGCAAATACCCACCAGAACAAGCTTGCTCTGCCCACTCAGTCTCCCTCTTCCGCCCCACTTCCTTTGTCAACTGCCTCATTTCCATCAAAAGATAGTCTGTTCCTCCTTGGTTTGCATAAACTAAAAAGTGTGAAGTCAGAGGAAGAAAATACTAGAACAAAAACAAATACTGGGGACCACCTCCTTCCTACACTGGAAACTGGTTTCCTGGTGAATGCAGAATTCCTTCAGTTGCTACTGGTTGTCCAGAAAGCTTAATTGATAATGTTTGTTGTGAGAAATAGCCAGGTTGTCTATTTTCAAAATACATTATTCAGCTTTAAAATTCCCAGGGATTTAAAAAGAAAACAGCCAAAGGGAACATAGAACAAATGTTTGCCAGCAGTTAACACCTGAGCGTTGCAGATGCAGGGCCCCTTGACAGACAGGAGGTGAGGGGGAAGGGGGTGACCTGAACAACAAAGGTCAACTGGATATGTGCACTTACCCAAGAAGGCTTTCCTGCCACAAGGGAACAAAGGGAGATGGGGGCGGCTAAAAGTACGTTTCTTTAAATGATCCAACAGGACACAGTAAAACCTAGGTGATGTTTGGGAAGACTGTACCCCCCACAGTACTCAGTCAATGGGGAACCAGGGGCAGGACGCTGCACACCAGGAAATAAACTGCTGACTGCACCTGCCCTGGGTGTGCCTGCTCACCCCGACACCAGATCTTGCCGGACTGCCAGTAAAAGACTCAGTTTTTGCTGATTCTTGTCTGTTATTCCACTCTTTGGGTTTGGGCAGGTGAGCTTGTTCCTCATGTTTGCGAGGTTCCATTTGTACCCAGGGGAAAAGAACTCTGTGATTAATTAGTACTTTCTGGTTCAGCTGTGGGGCACCGGAATGAGGTTGCTTGCACTGGAAATGGCACACTCTGCTCTGATACACCTCCTTCCTTTTATCTGTTGAAAGGGCCAACGTTCCTACCACCTAAAGAACTGCTTTCAAACACACAGCTAGTGAATGGTGCTGTTGGAATGAGAAATGAGACTTCCAGAGTCCTAGTATCCAGGTATCAAAGGAAATCTTTAAGAGTCAAGTTCTCTTTCCTTTCTCCCTTTTCCAACAAATCATCTTCATTATTTCTGCAAACTCTCCCTTTTAAAACTCTTATCCTTTCTAACTTATCTTCACAGTGTCTTTCATTTTCATACAACTGTATGACAAGCCTTTGGTAAACCAGTTTCCTCTGTCTCTCATTGATTATTGATCAGTCCTGTTTTCAGAAATAGAAACATTTTTCAAGTGCACTGCTCTTATAATTTCAATCTCTAACTTTATAAACAATCAACAATATAAGTAGTTTTTAAAGATAAATGTAATTCCTAAGCTACGTGAGACCTTTTGTGACCTCAAATTCCCTCTTGGGAAAATATATCTCCTGTGGTGACTCAAGGTGCAATGTAGTCAACAGCTATTTTGATTTTGTCACATACCTGAATGTGACAAATCTCCTAATCTATTTTTTCTGCTCAGTTGTTGGTGACTGCCTCTCTACTTCCAGCACCTCTTCATGATAACTGACACACATAAAATCAGCTTACTTTTTCCCCAAAAGAAATCTCATCAGGAGTACAGGAGCCATCTGAAACAATGGAAAGACTGAAGCATTATATGAGGACCTCAGAATACGAAGAACCACAAAGAAATTCGGCTCTTCTTTTTTTAAGTATTTTTTTCATAATGATGTTGATATCGAAAGACTGTACTCAGTTTGGCTATGATTTCATTAACTTGAAGTATATCTACATACTGATTTTGTCCTGAAATAGATCATTTTGAATCCCTAGCCAATTCTTTTCATTACTTTTCTGAAATTGATCAATTTCATCCCTGGCTTGTTTGACAGTCAACAAGGAAATTGAACTGCTTTTGAACAAGTAAATGGGTTCTCACTCCTTTTCCTACTTGAAAGAAAATACTTACTTGTAGCACAAATAAACACCGCAGATGTCCATTTCCACAGTACAGAAAAATCTTTGAAGAATTCACTCAACTAGAAAATATACAGGGAATATGGAACTATACCTAACTCTAATGCATTAAATGCACTGGGGTAAAAAAATAAGTCAGTGTCTGTCCCTATTTATTCCTTATGGAAAGGACAGCTGTGGTACCAAACATTCTAGCTATTTTAGGCATCTCTTTGCACATGCTTGGGTGGGGCAAAGTCGAGGAAAATCTACACCAGACATTCCAGAATATTTTCCCCTTAATGTTATTTGCTGACATTACTTTCATTTTTATTCATTTTAGGATAAAATCAGAACATATTATTAATTAATAATGGTTAAATTCTGGGTACTTGTAATCCCACAGCATCCCATAATTTATCTATATCTTTCCAAAGACCAGTGTCAACCTCAGCCCTTAGGAATCATGACCTCACACCATTCTTTCACAGGTCATTTTCATTGAATCTGCTGTGAATCCTTCTACTGCGGGCTTAGCTGCTGCTGCTATCTCCTGAAGAGACCATTCCCCTGGGTAACTCTGTGGTGCATACTCTGTCTGATCAGATTGGTAAAATTTTTAAAATTCTACTGTTAAGAACTTTCATGAAAAACACAGAAAATACACAAGAACAGATGGGTAAATTAAAAAAAAGAGAAGGAAACCTCAGAAGGAGCTAAGAAATAATGTTAGAAACCAAACCCATAGCAGAAGTGAAAAGGGTCATCATTGTCCTATTTAGTAAACTGGACAAGACCAAGAAACAAATCTTTGAGCTTTGACATAAGACAAGAGAAACTTCCAAAACTGAAAACAAAAGAGGAAAAAAAATGTCAAAAACAAAAGAAAACATAGAAAAACCTCAAAAAAATTTATAGGACAACCGAAAGGTGTAACGTCCAAATACCCAGAAGGCTCAGAGAAAACCAAGCCAGGTAAATGTTAGAAAAAATACACCCAGGCATATCTCATTCAAATGAAAAACAAAAAACAAAAAAAAAATTCTCTCAATTTCTCTCAAGTCAGAGGGGGAAAAAAGACTTCACCTATAGTGGGGCAAAGATAAGAATTATTTCCAAGTTCCTATCAGGAATTATGTAAGCTCTAAAAAGAGAATGAAGCAATATACTTAGAATGTTGAGAAAAATAAACTACAAACATAGAAATTCATATGCAGTAGGGACAAAAAGAGGACTTGAAAAGTGGAAAATAAATAGAAAAAGTCTTTTCTATGCAAACGGAAATTTGAGCATATAAAATTTATTTTTTGTAGTAAATTGAATTGAACAATTTATAAAAAGTCTTACTTAATATACTATGACCACAGTTATTCCAGAATTGCAAAGCTGGTTCCGTGTTCAAAAATAAGTTAAGCTATCAGAATAGGCTACAAGAGGGAAAAAAGAAGCATGATCACATCAATAGGTGGCCTAAACAAAAATGCACTTGACAAACTTCAAAATTTTTCCTTGACAAAAACTCTTAGTAACCTAGAAATACAGGCAAACTTCCTCAACTTGAAAGTAATATTTACAAAAAAAAAAAAAAAACAAAAAACTATAGGTATTATACTATTTTGAGGAGAGAAACTCAAAACTTTCCCACTAAAATTAGGAACCAGGCAACAGTGTCCCTTCTCATCTCTGCTTTACAACATTGCCCTAGAAGTTGTAGCACACGCAATAAGTAGGAGAGAAAATGAAAGGCATACAGATTGAGAATGAAAAATAAAGCCATCTTTCCTTTAAGATGATATCATTGTTTTCATAAAGATCTATTACAAATTGACAAACTCTTGGAAATACTTGCAAAGAAACAGGAAATAAAATGATTATACAAGTGTCCATCACTTTCATATGTGTCCGCAATGAATAAATGTAATTTGAAATTAAAAAAAACAATACTATTACATTAACACCTGGAAAAAAGAGATACTTAAGTATAAATTTAATAAAAATTTTATAAGATCTATATGAAATAAACTATGAAACTCTAGGAAAAGACATCAAAGACAGGGAGACTCATTTCTTTGCAGGTTTATATTTATATTCAATCCAATTCAAATAAAAAAATCTCTGCAAGCTATTATACAGATATAAGTAAGCCAATTCTAGGGTATTTTTCAGAAAAAACAAAACCCCAAATCACAAACACAATGTTAAAATAGATTGCAAATGTGGAAGAAGGCAATACTTGACATCAACACTAGTGTATGGCCACAGTATGGAAGACAAAATGGTAATTTTGATCAAAAGAACAGAACAGAGAGCTAAAAAGCAGACTTACAAAAATATAACCAATTGGTCTTTGAAAAAAGTACAAAGGCAATACGATGGAGAAAAGGTAGAAGAAAAATTAAATATACACTTGCAAAAATAGTTAATCAAGCCACAAATCTTATATCCTTTACAAAGATGAGTGAAAAATGAATCATATACATATAACACTACAAAACCCCTACCATAATAAATGATTCACCAAACAGTGGCAAAAGCAACAATAATGTGATAGCATATTGCCAGGATAAAATTGTACCAAAAGGACAGTGAAATGACAGACCTAGTGAGTACGTAATTTGGATCAAAGAAAGAAGTAGAGGACCAGAGAATTCTCCTGAGGTAGAAGTGCTGAGGGACAAAAATATAACTGAGTGATCAGTTGGAAGATTTGACCGTCCAGAAAAAAATTGGCGTATGATAACGACATTCTGTGTCATGGGAGCAGCCAACAAAAATTAAAGCAATTATTAATTTTCTCAAAACATAATATGAAGGGAAATCTTACTCTAACATACTACATAGTTTAGCTGTGAAAAATGTAGGTCAAAACAGTACAAATGCTAATTATTGATATGACAAAAATCTCGGGTACAACTATGTTGAAAGGATGAGGCAGAGAAACTGTGAGAGGCATTTGAGGAAGATATGAAAAAAAATTTTTTTCTCTTCCATATCCAAAGAAGTCAATAATTAGAATCATGTGTAACACTGAAAATCACAAGTTAGTAACACAAAAATCTGTTTAAAAAAATCGGAAGAAATAGCTGGGCACAGTGTAATTCCAGTGGCTCTGGAGGCTGAGGCAGGAGGTTTGCAAGTTCAAAGCCAGGCCCTAAGCAACTTAGCTAGATCCTGTCTCAAAAAAAAAACAAAAAAAAAAAACTTGGAATAAATACTAGAATAAATCATTAAAATGTTGAAAGAAATTATAAGAATGAGAGGGGATAGAAGGATAAAAGAGCATTCTAACTTTTCCTTCCAAGCCTTATGGTACTTTTGATTTTATTTTTTAAGTTATAATCTTATGATAATTTCATAAAATAAAGTTTAATTTTCTGGAGCTTTGATGAAGTTTTAAAAAATAGCAAATCAAGAATAATGTTTGGCATATACATGAAGCAGATGTTTAAAATGTTCAAAGCACTGTATTTTGTAAAAATAAGAAAAAATGTAAATCACAATAAGAAAATGGAGAAAAGACCCCAAAAGGCAAAAGCAACAAAAATAACAAGACAAAAAGTTCCATTTCAATTGCCAGTTGAGACTACTATGCCAGTTTTATATATAATATTGTAAACTTTTTAAAAATGGATCTTTCTTTGTAAGCAACTCTGCATGATGAAATTTAAATTGCATAACATTTCTAAAGGGAAATTTTCTAGGATTTGTTAAAATATTTTAATAATTTACCTTCCTTTCAAAATGGTCCTCATTCCCTCCCTGTTCCCCTCACATGTCTGTATTTCCCCTAGACTATGTGTTGCTCTGCCCTTGGTGTGTACAATGCATGAGTTCAAATACCTTTCACCTAACCCTGGGTTAGACCTACCTAGCCTCCACAAATGAGGGAAAACATTTGACCCTTGACTCTCTGGGTTTGGCTAACTCCGCTCAGCATGATTTCTTCCATTGCCATCCCAGAGGTGGTGAGGGATGGGAGAGGGAGAGGGAGGAAAGATAGGGAAGGATCTAGGGAGACAATCAACAATGTAGCATAATCTTTACTACCCCCCCAGGGAAGTCAAACAATATTTATGCAATCATTTAATTCTGGAAAATTCACAATCATTCATATATAGATATAGATATAGATAGATATACACACACACACACATTTATATTTGCTATGAGGCATGAAATAAAGTAATGAAGATACTGGGGTGTGGGCAACATGGGGGTAACTATGGTTTAGGATTAAATGCATATCTTGTTGTTACTTCATATGTATTTATGATTTTCAACAACTCAACTCCTTAATTTTAAAAAAAGCAAAAAAAAAAAAAAATAAGATGGTCCTTCTGCTTCCAAGAAAGAATCTAAAGGATATGATGCAATTTGTATGTCATAGTATGATGGAGGGCATTTACATTGCTCGTGGCTGCAATGATCATACTTGCAACCTTAGACCATTAAAAGAACCTCAATGCCCAAATAGCTAGCAATGTGAATTAGCTTACGTATTATGAAACATTGAAACAATGCATGAATACAGCAGCATGTTTATCTCTCTGTGAAGGACAGAGAAAGTCTTCCTCCCCTATCATTTTGCTGAGGTTCTGGAAGTCCGTCACCTTTGTCCGCTTCTCGTGGCTGTACAGAATCTCCCTTCCGCTGCACCCCGCACAACTTCCTTTCTGCCAGTTTCATTATACTCCATCTTCCTTGGGTTCAGCTTTTCCATGGCTCTGTGTCTATGCAGAATCAGCCTGCAAGCTCTTATGGATGGAAGAGAGGTAGTTAGCTTTAGAGGATGCTGGAGGGATGTGAGCAGACTAACGATTTTGTGCAAGGAATTCATGTGAATTCCCTGGCGTTCAATTTGTGTGTGGCAGGAACCAATGCAGTTTCCTGGCCTCTGAGGTCTTCTTGCTTCGGAGGACCAGCCTCTCTAGTTCTGCAGGAAGGTTCTGCTCCCTCATTTCATCCTCCCTGGGCACTTCGCTTTCAGCTTCATCCTCTCGTGCCAGTGACCTGTCTCCTGTCTGCTCTGCACCTCCTTTTCTCAAGTCCCAGTAGGCCCACTCTCATTCTTTTTGTCTTTGATTAAATATATCTTTTTCTTATTTTCTCCTTGCCTTTTTAATGCACTTTGGGAAGGAAGCAGAAACAGATATTTATGCAATCTCCTATAATTATCAGGAAATAGAAAACTTCTATTTTTGGCAGGAAAAATATAATTCAAAGTACATTTAATGATATGATGCCTATGTTCTTTTTTAATTGGGGAAATGTTATTGGAGTAACAATTTACCAATGTCACATGAGAGAGGAGTTGAGGGCGGATGTGTGGGAGTGTTTAACCCTGTTTGTTTCTTCCTCTCCACCCAGGATCAGGAGCTGCATTGCTGTCTGCCATCCACAGCTTCCTTTCTATCCTACCACAATGTCCAACTCCCTGCAAAGAGGAATCACTGCGTGTTCACTGGTTGCGTCAGGCTCCTTTGATATTCTAGGACTCACACCAGCTTCACGGAAACGGCTGGGGTTTGATCTTGCTATTCTAGGCAAGATGTCATTGGACCTGTCTATCAGAGAAGACCACTCACTCTGTTTTACACCTGAAACCATAACGTTAGCCATTACCATCTACCAGAACATGCCTAACATACATTCTCAAGCCAGCTATCCATCTTTTGCTTTGAAAATGTAGAATCCCATGGTTCAAATCGAAGCATTGTTTAAAGTGTTCCCAATACTCTGCAGTTCCTGCACTGTCCAGTTCGGTTGTTCTTTCCCGTTCCAAAACTGGAACCCGTGGCTCCTTGTCAGATGACAGCCATCAGACTTATGTTGTCTATTTGCCTAAGGGGTAGAGAGTCAGAGGTGGATCTCTTCCTCCTGGAGGCTCTAGACGATGACCTTTGATGGAGTATGGAAGCCCAGCTCCTTTCCTTTGGATGAGGATAGTTGGTGCCCAACTTGCAGCCCTGAATTCTGCTGTGGAAATGGCTACAACTCTGTCTCGTGGAACTCCAGGAGAGGTTGCACCCTGGTGTTTGCCTGTGCTTCCCTGTTCCACTCCTCAGCTCTCTCCTGGTGGCACTTTATTAATACATCATTTTAACACACATCCTAAGCACTGGTTCTCAAGAACCTGACCTGAGATGTGAAGGATTCACTTAGTTTATTTTCTTATTTTCATCTTATAAATCAGTGTATGCTGATCTTTTTAAAGTTATTATTCTCCATCAACCTTCTCTATAATACCTTTTAATGGTAACTACAAGCCTAAGTACTTCTAATGATATTATGCCTCCTAAATTTTGAGAGAAAATAGTTTTCATCACAGAGCTGCATCATGGGGAAGTCTACAAAAGACATTCTCAGATGTGGAAATATGAGAAAAGATGGCATTTGTACGTTTTAAGAAATTATCTTTCCTGTACATAAAAATAAACATAAAAAACTAAAGGTTCTGACCAACCCATTCTATTGAGTGCTACAACTGACCTGCAGGCACTGCTGCCGCCTTAGGAATGCAATGTGGGCAAAGGAGCTTAGGCTCTGCCCTCACCAAACTTGCATTTATCGAAGGAGAAAAACATTAATTATACAGATGCAATCATCTTTGGCACTATAATATTAATGTTGACCTCACAGGTTCCTTACACTTTCCTGTACTTTTGAAGTGCCAGATATGTATAACTAATAATCATAAAGCTGTTTAAGGGTTCTAACATAAGGTCATTTTGGTGATGATCAGATAGGCATTCAAGGTAAGGCTGTGGGAAATCTATTTCTGTTCCAGAAATCAGTGAACACTGACACTTTTACATATTTATTAATTTATTTTGGTACCAGGGAGTGAACCCAGGAGTGCTTAACCACTGAGCAACATCACCATACCTTTTTATGTTTTATTTTGAGACCGGGTCTCACCAAGTTGCTTAGGGCCTCACCAAGTTGCTGAGAGGCTGGCTTTGAACTTGCGATCCTCCTGCCTCAACTTCCTGAGCTGCTGGGATTATAGGTATACACCACTGTGCCTTGATGCATTCTAATCTTAAGGTCACCATGACCACCAATCACCAGCTCCAGTGATCCCTTTGCCCATGTCTTCAGTGTCCCACACCACTGACTCTCTACTCAAGTGTCCCTTCTCATTTCTCTTGACTTCTGTTGCACTAGGACCCTCTCTTTCTCTTAGGACTCCCTGTCTTAATCTTTTTCACCTCTGGGCATTCTCCAAGGTCTCCTCTCTGATCTTGGTCCATTTTTACTTGGCAGCATTAGGACTTCAATTGCATCCCCAGACTCTTACTGATCTGCATCTCCAGTCCTCTCCTTTCCTCTCCGAAGCCTGTCTGCAGGAATATCTAACACAGAACTCCAAAATATCTATTAGTAAGTTCACCGTAGTTGTTCAAAACATTCCTCTTTTTCTGGAAATTATTTTAACAATGTTGGTTCCTTTCAAGTATTTTGCATCTGTTACTTTATTGTAATTGTAGCTTTACAACTTTTTTCTTTAACTCCAGGATATACCTTATTTCCATTTACATTTTTAACAATACAGAATCTAACAAATATGAAGAATGCAAATATATATTAAACGAATGAATGAAATGAAATGTGCAGATTCACCAGACCATTTGTTTATGGGCAAAATATTATTCCATATCAATAAAGAACTCATGAGCAATCAGTTCAAAAGCACTTATGATGCATGTACGAATGTCAGGTATGAAACTCTTTGAGGACCCAGACATGAATGTCATTGCCCTTAAGGAGTTCACAGTCAAAGAAAAGCGAAGAGGTATATAATATGCATCCATAGTAGACTTTCTTCAAGAGGAAATTTTTTTCTATTACAAGAGAATCACTTGCAGTAACAATAAAGTCTTGTCTTAATTTAAATCCTCAGCAGAATATCCATCATATAAATGACAACTTGGGGGAACTACTTCACTTTGGAGTGTATGGCTGGATTTTGAATTTCAGCTTCCGCTAAGCCGAGTTCAGTGGAAGATAGTGGATTGATTCTCACATCAAAAAGAACGCAAAGCTGTATGTACTTAACCTTTGTATACAGCGATTGCAAGAAAAATAATAAGTAAGTCTTAGGAGGGGAAATGAGTTGCTTGAAATTCTGAAGTTCTTTGTAATCTTGTGAAGGATGGGATATAAATCAATAAATAACAATAACATCAAGAGGTGCAATTATATTTTATAACCACTTAAAAACACTGGAAAGAAGTGGTTGGTTCCAGCAGCTTTTTCCCTTTAAAAGAAATAACAGACTAAATCTTTACTTCTGAAACTAGGACACAAGGCTGATCTGGGTTAGCGTCCATTCATTGGACTGGAAACATTCCCTTCCCCCACCCCCCCAAAAATGGAAACTACATCTATGTCAACGTATATTTTCCCTTAAACTTTCTCTAATTAGGAACATTTACAAGTTTAAAATCGTGGCTTAAATACTTACGTAAAGTAAATGTTTATACTTGGAATCTTTGAGTTCAATCAACTCATTTTGAGTGAAAAAAATTGACTTACCTGAAGTACTGTTAACTATTTTTGGTATAATATTATAATTTTCACCTCAGTACCTAATATTCTGCTAATGAACTTGACTGAAATAGGTCTAAGATCAATCAGTATGTCCTTTTTGTAGTCAAGAATTTCTCCCTATGCCAAAGGTATTTCATGGGCAGATTAAGCAGATTGAGCTGTAATAAGTAAATATAGATGGAATCATTAGCAGTAACTGATGAAACTTTAAGTTATTAAAAATTAGATCAAGGAAGATACAATGGAGAATACCCTGCAGGCTTGCTTTTATACATATATGGTGTCCGTGTGTCCCTGATCACTGGCTCAAATCCCCTTTATCTCATGAACTGCTTTTCTCAGCCATAATGACCAAACATTCCCTTGAAGTTTCAGGTTCTTTGATCTTACTCATATAACAAAGAGAATCCTGAATGGATTTAAAGAGATAAACAGATGATGGCAACATTTAACTCTAGTGCACAGGAAAATTGAGGAATAGTATTCCTTGGGCTTACGTCCTCCTTCATGCCCCATAAGTATGAGGTTTGGGCTGGACCCAAACATGTGGCTTGGAAACCATCTCTCTTTCTCTCCTGCCCTTTTTTTTGTTTGTTTGTTTTGTTTATCTGTTTGTCTCTTTGTTTTGGTACTGGTGATTGAACCCAGAGAACTTAATCACTGAGCCCCTGAGCCAGGTCTCCAGCCCTTTTTTTATGTCTTATTTTGAAACAGGGTCTCACTAAGTTGCTGAGGCTGACTTTGAACTTGCAATCCTCCTGCCTCAGCTTCCCATCTTCTGCTTTTTAACTATAAATTTTAAAAAGCAAGTGCAGAGAAAAAAGAGATAAAAAATTACTTAGCAAATTATTATAAAGCAAACATTCTTATAATCACCACTCAGATCTAACAATAGGCTATGCAATGTACCACAGAAGTTCCTTCGCTTTACGTCCCATTACAATCACCCAGTCCCTTCCTTGCTCCAGAGTTACCACTGTCTTGATGTCCATTTTAGTATTACCTGTAACAGCAGAAAAAATTAAAAGTGGATATATTAAAAGGGAAAATAACTAGTGAAGTAAGGTAATATCAGTCAGTGGAATACTATAAGCAGTTATAAAGATTGTGATTGAATCATACTTGAGATTGTTCCTTCATGAATATGCACATTTAGCCTAGCCTCTGGGTATGTGGGGATGAATAAAATAAACTCAACCCCTGTGCTTTTAGCAATGAAATCAATTAGGAGAGACAGACAACACGTGAACAAAATTAATAAGTAGCGCCAGTTACAGCTGACAGGAAATTCACTGAGGCAAAATAAGATGAGATGAAAAGATGAAGGGATGCAAAGGTGCTGTCCAAGGAGGAATTGGAGCAGAGTGGTGTGAGAATTCCACTCAGGAAAATGGCATAAAGAAATCCTTGTAAAAGAGCAAGAAGGCCAGTGTGGGAGAATGGTGGGAGACTTGTTCAAGGGGAGGAAAACGCAGCTCGTGTAGTACGTTAGAAACCCTGGTAAGGAGCTTGGATTCTACGTAGCTGAATTGGGAAATCATCAGAAGAATTTGAGCAAAGAAGTAACCATCATTATTATGGCTTTGAGGATCACGGCATTACGATGTGTAAGATTTATCAGTCTTCTCGCTGTAAGCTCGGAGAAAGATAATGGAAGCCAATTCTGCATAAAATGATCCAGAAAGGTCTCCAGGCATACACTGATTTAAAAGAGAAAAGCAAAACATTTCTAATGGGTGATCCTATTGATATGAAAATAGCAAAATTACTACTTTCAAGCTGCACCATATAGACTGGATGTGTGTGTGTGTGTGTGTGTGTGTGTGCATCTGTGTGTATGTAAATGCCTATTTTAAAACTCCCAAGAGAGTCATGGAAGGCAACATTCCAAACAGACCTTATTTAAGGGAACAGAGCGGGCTTGGCTGTGGTAAGGGTGAGCCACTTTTGTATAATTGATTTTCGTTTTTGCAATAAAATTGATTCATTTGTTGATTGCATATCTTAAATACAAATTGTAAGAAATATAAAGCTGAATCAAGGACTTGGGGAGTTGTTTATATAAAAATGATGAAGATGTTTTTAATTACTACCTTAAAAAATAAATATTTTAAAGAATCAATGATTCTATATACACTCAATTCAATCATTCTGAGTTTCCAAAATTATTCTTGAATTATTTTGCTACAAAATTAATTTGGGAATGGTTACATTCACATTTAGTGGAAGACAAATAGAAAACATTGAGAATGTGGCAACATTTTTAAATCTCACACAGAAATTTTGATCAAAAACTGCTGGTTGAAGACATCAGAGTAGAAGTTGGTGAAAGCACAGGATTTGGAAGGAGAATCCAGCCCCTGACATCAAATCCCTGCTCCTCCATTCTCTATGGGACTGGGCAGGGGCAAGTCATTCAATGTTTCAAAAATTTCTTTTCCCTGTGCTAAAATATAGCTAAACATCTCTCCTTAATAAAGTTATTTTAAGAATAGCAGGTGAGGGAGGGAGAGACAGAGTAAGAATGGAGAGAGAGAGACGTGCTGTTAGTTGGTGCAGCAGCCTCTGCCCCTAAGGCAGTAGTGTCATTTCTCCCTAGAGCAGGTAACATTTTACTTAGAAAACCAAAGTGATGGGGTATTTGGCTGTGGCAAAACTGGTCTCAAAATACAGGAAGGAAATTAGTCTGTGAAATAAGAGGATTAAATTGCCCTATATAATATGTAAGAATTCACCCATTTCTACAAATGAATATTAATTCTTGCGGGTGTACAGAGCAGTGCTTGAGATTCACACTCATTGGTTGGTTTAAAATACTAATTTGTTACAGAGCTGGGACCTTCCAGGAAATAGAGGCAGAGCAAAGACACTCCTGCACTTCGAACTGCGATTGATTCTTGTGATCAAGTGAGAAAGATTTCAGACATGTCTCTCCCAGCAATAGGAATGAGTTTATTGAAGGAATAAGAGAAGGGAAAGGGGACACTCTCAAGGGAGAAAGTGGGTCCTCACAGAGAGAAGGACAATGTGCCTCTCCTATACTCCAGTTTCACTGGGGATTCTAGAGAAGTTTCCAAAGAGTCCCAATTTTTGACTTTTGATTGACAGCAACATGACACCAGACTGTCAAGTTCCCACTGTCATGACAACTCTAGTTCACCTTGGTCCGTGCTGACAGGTTTTGATTGGATTTTTTAACCATACATTCTTATGGATTTTATGGTTAGAAAAAATTATCCTTATCTCCCTGTGTTTTAGGATCTGACTGGTTCCTCTCATGGACATCATTTTGGATCTGCATTTCTCCTGCAGATGACAGGTAGTTTGCTGAAAATGTGACCTATTCTGTCCCCTTAGACCAGGAAGGGATATAAGTAAATTGCTCCTTGGAAAAGAAAGCATTAGGGGTTAGTACTGTGGGCCCATTTATAGAATTATTATTTTAACTTCATGTTCCTACCACTCACACTTCTCTGTCCCTCACAGTTTGATCATCAATGTCAACTCTAGGTATTGTCCCTGCACAATGCAATAAATTCTCTGTGATTTTGTTTACTTGTGCATAAAATCCAGATACTAATTTAACTTAGATCTTTCTGTTTTTACAAAAATTAAATAAGTGAATATAATAAAGTAATGAATGTATTAATTAACTCAGTTTGGCCAATCTACAAAGTATATATTAATATTTTAAGACATCCTATTATACATGAAAAATGCACACAATTTTGTTAGTTTTTAAAAATAAAAGTCCAGAAAAATAGGTGAATATATATAACATGCTAAGAACAGTGCCTTGGATATTGAAGTGAATGATAACTGTTATTGTTATTAAATATTTATTTTCTTCATCTATTGTGCTGTAATCTGGTAACACTCAGTTGCAATGGAGATAGTCATTTGGGGAAGAGCAGCAACCCCAACAGATCAGAAACCTACTCCCAGAGTACCATTTGCTTAACACTGAGACTCTCAACCCAGTAGTCCCTGAAGTTAAATTGCTTCTTCTGTACAAAGCATAGATTATGAACACAATGATTCTGAATTTACATTTCTATTCTTACTATACAATTTGAATCGGATTCTATGTAAACATATTTATTACTCTAGTCCTCTTTCCTTTGTTAAAGCACAATAAATACAAAGAGAGTTAACCTCATTTTTTCATTCACATGGCAGAATTTTACAAAGGCCCATAAAATTTTAAAAAAGGATTGTTATTCAAATCATGTGTTTTTATTGAAATGCGTTTACTTTAGTGAGTCTTCAGTTTCTTATCTATGCAAATAAAGTATTATTTTAGGAGGATGGGATGATTCTTCTCTCCTTTGGAGTTTACTCTATTTCAAGGAAATCAAAGCATAGATGGATATGAAGCTCTTCTTGTCTTTGAGGACAAGAAGGATGATAAGTCATGGTTTGGGGGAGCAAAGAGGATGCTGGAGTCTTCTGTGAATCCAGGTTAGCTAAAGGTGCTAAAAGAAAGATGATGGCAAAGGACAAGGAGAGGCCAAGTGTTTTGTGGATTACAAGACAAATTTTCAGTTTTACCCAAGAGTAGGTAATAGGAAAGTGACTTTCATGGGAGAAAAATAATTTCATCTTTATACTTGTGTACTGGGCAAGAGATGAGAATGTCTCAGACTAAAGTATTAGCAGTAGAAACATAGAAACAGGAAGAATAAGCTCATAGTCCTCTCACCAGCATCGATGTGATGTCCATTCTTACCAGTAGAATGCACAGAGTCCTAAGGCAGGTCAGGTCAGGCGCTCTCCAGGAGCGGAGGTCAAATTGCAGGGAGCTGAAGAAAGGGGCAGGCAGGCAGGCACTCACCAGGGAGCCGAGATGAGGTGCTCTCCAGACCAGGGGAGGGTTGCTGGGTTCAGCGTAGTAAGCTGCTTCGGACTCTGGTGCGGAGTTGCTGGGTTTGATGGCAGGTTAAGTGGGTTGCAAGGGATGGAGAGGAGGCATGCAATGGGCGTAAGGACCAATGTCAATACGCTTCCATTGTGGAGTACGTCTCCAGATTTCTTGGTTGCAGGCCTTGGTTTTTATCCTCTTTTTGTGAAGTCCAGGCCCACTTGTGGATTTTCTCATTAGTATGGATTTTGGGGTAGGTCCCACCTGGTTAGCAAGATAAGGGTCCACCCACTTGTGGGTTTTCTCATTAGTATGCATTTTTGGGTAGGTCTTACAGCTGCTAATCTTCTGCAAGTTTACTGTTATTCTGGTACAATGCAGGAGCTGTGGCTTCAGGCTAAGTTGCTTCACTGTGCAACTTGCATTTTGGAAGCTTGCTCTGTGTACTAGACTATGTCTCTGTCCACTCTGGACAGGTGGTGTCTTGGGAGCACAAAACCAGTTGAAGTTTTTTGTTTGTTTGCTTTTTGTTTTTTTATTATTATTAAATGAATTGAAGGTGACCCAGTGGAAATGACCCATGTGGAAATTCATTTTGCAAAATTTGGAAGCAGAAAATGAAAGGGGAACTTGATCAACTTACATTTCTTCAAAAGTTCTTGAGTGCTTTCTGCTTTCTTCTTGGTATCTCTTCCTCATATTAATAGTCTGACTAAAACTGGCTAGTAATAATGAGCCTTGGACCCATCATGCCCAGCTTCTCCTTATGTCAAATAACTTGGAACTGATGGAATCTCTAGTCTAGAAGGTTGCTCTGGAGCTCTGGATTAGTCCCTCGTGGGTAACCAGAAACTGAGGATGACCAGGCACTCAGGCGTAGTACTCATTAGCAATGTGGCAAGAACTGGGTGTGGGAGAAGATGCATTACTCATTCCAACATAGGCCTTCCAAAGTAGCCAAAAGGGGGGAAACCAGGGCAGTTAAAAGCCAGCACCTTGTGCTACTTTGGATGGAAATTGACTAGGAAAGCATTTGAACATTTGATTCACAGTTCAAGCTATTCACCAGTCCTCTCAAGGCCTATCCTGTGCATCAGTCTTCTCTCTAAACTTCTTCTGTTTCTGAATTAACTGTCTCTGGATTAATCTCACATACCCTAAGTGAGACAGGGGAACAAATTAGATAGTCCATGTAGGCAGAATTATGGAGTTGGTAGGGAGGAAATTGGTTGACAGTCATTTTTTTCTCAGAGGGTGAAGAGCATCCGCTGTTACAAAGCCCCATGCTAACAAAGCCCTCCACTAACAAAGGTGTCCGGGACACAGGTAGCTCCTCTGCTGACAAAAGTGCTCCTGGACCCAGGACAAAAGACTAGATCAGGCCAGAGCTTCTGAGCCCTGCTTCTAGGCATGGGGGAGGGGAGGCAATGATTAACTATAAGAAAGATGAGCCTGACCCCCTCTTCAAGTTCTTGGCTCCAAAAATCCCTTCTCCTGGAGAAATCTTTTCTTTCCATCCTTTCTTAAATAAACTCTGTTTTCTACACTTGCTTAGGTGATCCTCGGTTTCATGCTTTTACTCCGAGAGGACACGGAAAACCGTCATCACTAAGGACAGTTTCTCTTTTGACCTGGCTTGGAGGCAAGTGCTCTTGCCCCAGGGAGAGATCACATGACTGGTATCTAGTAATATAGGAGCTGAAAGGTAGAACTAACCATGGAATCATTAGAGAGTAAAGATTCCACTGATTCAGTGGCCTAATCTCACTGGAGCCCACACAGATCTTTTTGATACAATTCAGAACCTAAAGACCCCAAGCAAAAATTATATTTGAGTTAATTGATTGCAGATAGCATCTACTATTTATTTTTGAAGAGTTCAAGGCACATTTTAGTACGTACTTCATCTGCATCTTCTTGTTTGACTATCATAAGCTGGATATTTTGGACTGCATAGCTGCCGGTGGGTGATGGTTCAGGAAGACAGACGGGCTGGCAAAGGCCAAGAAGATGCAAGTTGCACAGTTATTCTTGTTTGTCAAACCATTATCAATTTCTCTTTCCAAACAATACCCTGACTTCATTTTGAAGAAATAACTGTTAAAAGTCAGTAACTTTAGTGGCTTTGCCCTACCAAAAGGGTGAACATGAGACCCAAGTTAAGTCAACTAGGAATTTCTACCCTGGAATTTGCAACTTAAAAAATTGACATATCTGAGGTCCACTCTGGTACCATGATTGTGCCCTAAACAATTGGGACTGAAATTGAGCTTCTTATTTCTGGCCTGTTTTGGTTTCTGCATTATTTCTCTGTTCTATCATTAGTTCAGTGAACCCCTGATATCATTTCAGGGGATTTCATTTTGCTTCAGTGTACTAAAGGTGAGTTTCTGTTGCGGGCAATCAAGGATCCCTGTTTGGTTCAGTGGAGAATTTCCATGAAAAGTTAGATTAGAAAAGTTAGAAGGGAAATGTAAACACATACTCCTAATACTGCAGGTTGAAAATGAACAAGTTGGAGCAGGCAGGAAGAAATCTAATAGTAAATGTGATGATACTATGTCTGGGAGACACCACAAATAGGTTTCTAATGAATGAAAGGATGTCTAAACTTCTTTTGTCCCAGCTTCCTACTATGGGGAAATCTCTATAAGCGGGTGTGAAGACTGTGAATGCAGTTTTAGCTGGTTTGTGCTATGCAATGTTATAAGCATAACTAAAAAAATTGCTCACACACCATAATTGCCACAAAATTGTCCTGTACCCCTTGAGCTCAGTAGCATCTAGAGGGTCATCTGTTCCAATCTCTTCCCTAGGAAAAGAAATTGAATTGAACTTCCCAAGAAAGCACAAGTAATTTTTGTTACTTTTATCCAGAAGAAGTCTATATTTTTCCAGATGAAGGTGCTACATAAAAGTAAATAAGCAATCTTGTGAACTGTGACTCAGGATTTAGAAGGGTGCTGTTCTTAACAACCTGAGAATAAGACAACAATTGGCCATTTCAGGGTATGATAAAGAGATTAGATACAGCAGCACTTCCCATTCTATAGCAATCCTAGTCCTCATTCTGTTCCCACATTTCTTTCTAATCAATCCTAATTCTATGTCCCTACAAGTTACATATAATCATAATAGATATAGCTTCAAATCAGTGAAAAACGTTTCTCTTTGTTTCTTCTAAATATATTTAATCTACAGAGTGGTCCCGTCCATCACTGATGGACTATCTAATCTCAGATATTGTAGCAGTCTCCCTATTCCTACCATTAGATACACAAGAACCTGGAATTTATATGTTGGCAGGAGAGAAAGAAGGAATCCTCCTCCTGATCTGGTGTGGTTTCAACCATCTGTCCCTTGGGCAGGGTCCATGACCCTGACCACCATATCTCTAGCTCTGTCATCCCAGCATCTACAGAACCAGATGCCAGAAGTACTCATAGCTATTACTCCCTTGTTGGGGCTCAATTCTTTGAAAAAGCTTACATTCATTACCAGTCACTTCAGCCTCTTCATCCAAAAATTTTGCAGCATTCCTTCTCTTTACACAAGCTGATGTCATTCCCTTATATGAGACTTTAGAGCCAAAGTAGTGACTGCTTCCTTATGGATGGAGGTGGAGAGAAATGTTAACACCCTTAAGCTCTTTTTCTGTGTTTTGTTTTTCATAATAACACACTCTGTTAAATAACTAATAAACACATACCTCATCATGCCAAATTATTTTGTGTTTGCCTTTGATTTTAAAATCCTTAAGGACATGAAAAATTTGATATGCCCTTTATACACTCAGTACCCAGTTCCTGGATCTATTGAGCTCTCAATAAATGCTTGTTAAATAAAACATCACAAAACTTCACTATGTAGGCTCATCTTAATGTCTTTGCTCAGTTCCTGAGAATAGCTTTTGTGTGAAGTCATAAAAATGCATTGATGAGTATATAGCATCCCCAAACCAAGATTTTCAAGTGCTTTTCAATAATTAAATTCTGAGGAACAATTTAAAGCTTGCATAGTTTTCTCTCAAATGCTCTCTAGAGACAGCTGGTGCTCACTGGGGTTCGTGGGCTTCATTACGAGTTCATTTTCCTATCTTCAGTGTTGGAGGAACTGGCTCAAATGAAAAGGAGGGAGGTTGAACATAGATTAAACAGGTGGAGTCTGGAAGGCACAGAGCCTTTGCACAGATCATTAAATAGTAGGCATTGCATTCAGTCTTGGTCATGCCAGACTTTTGTTCTAAATGAAACTGAGCAAGTTGTATGGGCACAAGATGGCATTTAATGACTACATTGCTATGATCAGTTCAATCAACGAAGGGTCTTCAACAAGTCTATTACACATTTTATGCCTCATTTTCACTCTCTGGATAATGAGGCTTATAAACTACCGTCCCAATGAAAAAGAGTGAGAAATATCTTTAAATTTTCCAAACGCCTAACAGCACATAGACCATAGTCAAAGTTTACTATAATTCAAATCAGAATTTGGCTTGCCCAACTTAGAAGTTGTTAAATGAAGCCTGGATTCTTCTATTTTTCATCCATTCTTAATCTTGAACCATTGTCATTGTGCTAGGGCTTCTCTGAATGAATTCTCCACCTCTACCTGCAAACCATCCTAGGAGCTCCTAGAAGTCTTGAGTTACCTGGCACATTCTCTTCCTCCTCCAGAAAGAAATGTTTCCTGTCTTAGCCTATTAGTGCTGACTGTAGAAGAAAACAGTGTATAACCAAAAGGATAGAGGAGGAAAATTCTTTGGTAAAAGTTTTAGACTGCACATTGTGGTAGTTACAGAAGTCACATTGTGTTTGGTCTGGATATTTGGTAAGTAGTGGTGAGAGGGGTGGAAACTTGTCTCAAAACTATTTTAGTGTATGCTTCATGAGCAGGAAATGCTGAAAAATGCTTGATTTGAATGATCAGCAATATATATTTATGGAAACGCAAAAGATTAAATGTCCTAGTTCACTTTTCAAAGGACATCTTATCAGTTATCTAATTTGATTCTCACTCATGAGTTATTTAAGGCTAATCATTTAGTACAATTTCACAAAATAAGCAAACTCTAATTGTTAGAGTTAAAAATAATATTCAAATTTGTCATTATTATGTTGGGAATTGGTATTATAGGATTAAGGCCTTACATAATGTATTGAATGGATGCAATCCGGAAGATGGGCATGACCACCACATGTACAACTGCCACGGGATAAGAGGTCTGTGGGCTATCTAAGTGAGAGCTAAATTTCAACATTGTCAAGTCAGGTGTATCTCCTATAAATGTTTCATAACTACTCATTGTTATGTGTCAACATAGGATTCTCATCTTTGTTGAGTTCCTCAACTTATATCAACTTAGGTATTAAATAGGAAATAGAAACCAATAAATAATCCAGTGCATTGATTGACTTCATCAGCTCTGGTATAGAATAATTATTTAATAAATGAATTATCCATTCATTCATTTAACAAATATTTATTGAGCTTCTCATATTTCCAGGCACCCTATATTAGAGCCTAGAGATTCAACAATAAGCAAACCTTCTTGATATTTATATTCTAGTAGGGATAATTAAGTTATTGATGTTAGAAGGCATCAGTTAGGTTCTGAGTACTTTCAAGCACAGACCTGAACAAAGTTGGGATAATATGATGGACTTAAAGGTTTCCTTTCAGAAATAATGGGAGGTTAGACTGTTTTTAAATTTCAAATTGGAATTTCATCTCATTGCATCATATAATCTTAAAGTTAAACACTTTTAAGGGTCTCCAGGGGACCACTGATACAAACTCTTCACTGTAGAGACAGCAATATTTAGGCCTGCAAATATCCAAGGAAATTATTTACAAAGTACCTTGAATAATGCCTAGCAAATTTTGCATACTTAATAAACATATATTTATATATTTATTTAAAAATGGTGAAATCTTAGAGCATTACATTAGCTAAGGGAGACTGTCACATGATACTCAGTGTGTAATGGCAAGTATGTCCTTCGTCTATTAATTTATTATGAAAGCCACTTCCTCATGCTATGTAAGCTAGGAGAAGACAGGTGTAGATTCTATTCTTCCTAAAGAACCTAAACAATTAACGAAACTTTTGAATATATTGTTCTTCTTGTCATTTGAAAGAATATCTATACTAACTTCTTTATAGAAATGAAGTCAAATTTGAATATGAAATTTAAATAAAATGCAAAACACTTGAGTAATATTGATCATTCTTAGTAATCTATAGACATAGGAATTGGATATGTTAATGGTTTGATCACTGGGTCAACCTTCATGACCATTATTCATCGGTATTTTCCAATACCTCTTTCAGTTGCAATATTATTTACGATAAAGAGAGTCATGGAATTCATCTCATAGTCCATAAAGACAGTCTCATGGCCACATCCTTCACAGTGGCATTTCCTCAAAAAATGAATCTCTCATAACAGTGCCTGGGTTTGAGATCCAGAGATACATATCATGGATGTGCTGCTAAGCATGTAGAAGTGGCTATTATATTTGCGTTATAGATGAATGTCATTTTTCAAAATGAAGGATCAAGAAAGTACAAAATGTTCAATAATACACAAGGTGATTTGGGGTCAAAGTGATCATATTCTTCATCCATTCTGTAGAATTCCAAATATTCAGTGCCATAGCAAGCCCAGACCCACACAACACCAACCCTTTGTTTTATATTTACCAGGAGAAAAACATTTGAAATTTATGTTTGCTCTCTGTTAATGGTGGATTTTAAAAAATGAAAGCAGAACAGTAATAAAATTCCTCTGCCTCAACCACTTTAAATCATCCACAAATATTCGAATCCTCACTAACCCCTTGGCCTTAGAGTTTTGCTGATTTGGGAAGGGACACAACACTAAAATGTATGTGAGAGAGGTGGCTGGCAGACTTGGCAACAATTTTGAATGACTTCATCACGCATGACACGTTTTAGCAATGTCTTGTGAAAGTTGTATCATAATATGGATTACAGATAGAGGGGGTTGTTCATCAATATTTCCTGAAGTCTGCGTTTTTATAGTTCCACATTAACTTTTTTGATGTGTCAGGGAGAGCAGATGCCTTCTGGGGAACATCAATTAGGTGTGTTTTGTAGCTTTTCCTTTGCTCAGACAAAAGTTTTAATGACATAGGTTGGTCCACACTGATGGAAATGTTTCATTGGACCACCAGGGACTACAAACTATTGTATTGTTTATTAGGGACCATGGGACTACAGAATCCCACTGAACATGCTAGGAATAACCCCTGAGCACTGAAGTCTTGTGCCATAGCTGCTCATTTGATAGGACAGTAAGTTGCAAAACAAAACAAAAATATTTTAAAAATCCCACACAGACCAGACTAAGATTTTTTTCATTTGATGAGTCAATAGGGATATATTTCCTGTTTCTAATCACAGAGAAGTTTCTAGGTAAAAATTCTGCTATCTTGACAATCTGCCTTACCTCGTTAGTCCGTTAAAATCAAGACATAGTTAGACAATAAACTGAAAACTAGACTTATTTATTTTTAACTTTTTAACCACCAACATTTCTTTGAGGCAGTTGTCTTACATGATACTAAGCGTTAGTGTTTTCTATATGGTTCTTTAGAGAACTATAAATCAAAATAACCAACAACAAAAAATATTCTACACCAAACATCTTTTAAAAAGATATCAAGCTAATTATAGTAAGAAAAGTCAGAAATGAAGATGATTCTGTGGGTCAGTTACTTTGTCCCCACTGACTCTTACTGTGAGTTAAAGACCTTTTATCTCCTCTTTCCTTTACTGTCACATTTCAATACCAATCAGTATGTGGGTCAGCCTTCCTACTAAATATCACAGTGATGAGGACAAAGACTTGTCCTTGAGTAGCAGAGGGAGAGCTTTCACTTCGGAGAGGCTGAAAACAAAGCATGTTTGGCCCCATTGAAATATTTATTGTGCCTAATTACTGTGAAAGATGACCCTTCTTTGAACATATTCTCCATCATTGGTATGAAGGATGGGAAGACTACCCTCAAGGGAGGTATTCTGGGTAACACCAGCCAAAAAGCACAATAGGAGTTTGTAGCACTTCCTCTCCTCACAAAACAGAGATCTGAACAGACACCTCCACTGAGGAATGCAGGCAAGAGATTAAAGTATTTTGGCAGAACATAGAGGAAAAAAGACACAGTAAAGAAGGTAGGCAGGGTAGTTCCATATCACTACATCCCTAAGCCTGATAGGTGTATGGTGATATGTCATTGTGACTTTAATTTGCATTTGTTTAATGGCTAGTGATGTTGGACATTTTCTCATATACCTATGGACTCTCTATAAATAATACGTTAGGAAATGTCTGTTCAAGTCTTTGGCCCACTAATAATTTGGCTGTTTGTTTTCCTACTGTTGAATTGTTGGAGTTCCTTATGTGTTTTGGATGTTAACCTCTTTTTGGACATATATTTTGTAAATATTTTCTCCTATTCTTTGATTGTGTGTCCTCATTGATTCCATAGATTGCTTTACTGTGTGGAAGTCTTTAGGTCTGATGCAATCCCATTTCTGTGTTTTGCTTTTATTGCCTGTGCTTTTGAAGTTTAAACAGAATGTCATTGGCAAGACAATGTTGAGAAGCTTTTCCAGTATGTTTTCTTCTGGTAGTTCCTCACTGTCTGGTGTTTCATTTTAAGCCTTTACTTCATTTGAAGTTGTTTTTTGTGTGTGGTGTGAGATAAACATATGATTTCATTCTTCTGCATGTGGATATCCAGTTTTCCTAACACTTTTATGGAGGAGATTTTTCCCCTTTTGTGTATTTTTGGCATCTTTGTTGAAGACCCATTGACTGAAAATACGTGGACTGACTTCTGGGTTCTGTATTGTGTTTCATTATTCAACGTGTCTGTTTTTGTATGCTTGGTTACTATGGGTTTGTAGTGTATTTTGAAATCAGATAATATGACATCTGCAGCTTTGATCTTTTGTTTCAGGATTGCTTTGATTATTGTAGCTCTTTTATAGTTTCATGTACATATTAGTATTTTTTCTATTTTTTGAAAAATGCCATTGATATTTTAATGGGGATTGCATTGAATCTGTAAATAATTTTTGGTAGTATGGACATTTAATATTGGTGCCAGACCATGGTTTCCCCTCTTTGGGTTCCCCATGGTTCCATGTTTCACTTTACTTAAGCCCCAAGTTAATTGGACTTCTCGTGGAAATCGGAGGTTCCCCTCAGATTAGATTGACCCATATTACCTCCCTTTGGTCACCTTGATGTCCTTCTTATTCCCTTCCCCCGTCCCTACCCGCCTCCCTACATCCCCCAGGAATCCTAACACAGTTCCCCATGATCATGTAAGAATTCATACATGTTGAGGTAATTGTTAGGTTAGCCATCTAACAAACTGTTTCTGCTTACATGCTAGCTTCCACAAATGCGAGAAAACATTCTGCCCTTGACTCTCTATCTTGGAGACACACCTGATCTCCCATGTTCATGGCAGCTTAATTTGTAACAGCTAAGACATGGTATGTAAATCCATTTTCTGTTGCTAATAATACCACAGATTGGGTAAGTTAAAAAAAAGTTTTATTTTTGGTCTTTGTTCTGATCTAAGGTCAAGAATCCACATCTGGTGATGGGTTTCTTGCTAGCAGAGTCCTGGAGCAGCCCCAGGAATCATGTAGTAAGATAGAGTGTGATAGCCAAACTAGTTTTTGTAGCAGTCCTGTTCTCTAGAAACACCCCTAGTCCATTAATTATTTGAGTGGATCAATCCATTCCTGAAGGCAGAGCCCTTAATCACTTTCTTAAGGTTCTATATGATCCCATAATGGCAATTAAACAAGAAAATAGCTTCAGAAAGGACACACTATATTCTAATCATATCATATGAAATAATTTAATAGTCCATTTATGAATGGATGGGTAAAGAAAATGTGAACATACACAAACACACAAAATGGAACAGTAAGTTTTAGAAAGGAAGAAAATCATGTCATCTGAGGCTACTTAAATGAACCTACAGGATATTCTTCCCAGTGAAATGATCTAGGCACATACTGCTTGATCTCACATGTGGAATCTGAAAAAGTCAAGCTCAAGCTCGTAGAAGCACATAGTGGAATGGTGGCTACAAGCGCAGAGAATGAAAGAAATGGGAGATGATGGTCAAAGCACACAAGCTCAGTCATGAGGGAAGAGCAGCTCTGTAGATCTGATACACAGCAGGATGACAAAAGTTGATAATATTGTATAATTGAAATTCCCTGAGAAAGTAGATCTTAAATGCTCTCCTCATTATAAAGAAAGAAGCTAACAATGGGAGGTGATGGAGGTATTTGGTAATCATAACACAGCAGAGCTGAAGAAAGAGAATAGCATCATTGTTGGACTCTATGACCATGTTGAAAGAAATACAAAATTAATATTAAATGTCAGTTACATGTGCTAACAGCAGACAAAACCTGTAAGTTGCAATAGTGTGCAATAATGTTAAAAATCGTATAAATATAACTTCAGTAAAGTGAAAGTAACTTGAAAAAATAATCATATGGGCACTGGAGGGGTAGTGAAGTTGTTACAGCACTTGCCTGGCAAACACAAGGATGTGGGTTCAAACACCAGTGCCATGTACACAATGAAGTATTGGAGCAACAAAAGACACATGAAAAGCTAAAAATAACAAAAAACAAAAAACAAAAAAAAACCCAAAAAACTTATTTGGGGCTGGAGTGGTGGCTCAGTGGGTATGGTGCTTGCCTGGCGTGCACAAGTACGTGAGTTCAAACCCCAGCACCATGTACATAGCGAAGTCTCGGAGCAATGAAAGCCTCTTGGAAAACCAAATAAAATTGATTCCCTCTCTCTTTCTCTCTCCGTCTCTCTTAAAAAAATTATCAACTGACCAATATAAGAAAACAACCAAAGATTTAAAGAATATTGTCACAATATGCATAAGGTACCGGTTCTAATTTATCTCTAAGAATTTGTTTTAATGTTAAAGAGTTCTATTAAATGTTAGATATGCTGAGAAACTATTGTGAGTTGAAATAATAGTACCAATAACTTCTTCGTATTAAAAAAGAGAAAGCAAAACAAAAGGGAATATCTTAAGGCCTAGTATCAAGAGATTGTAGATTAAAGGCCAGGAATGGGCCCCAGGTGGAAGGTAGACAATGAGGGACTTACAATGCTGAGTCAACGCCAAGCTGCGCTCAAGTCCTTATTTTGTTAGTATTCTTGCTTTTGTTTTCATTTCTAATTGACAAGAGATCTGAAAAAATCACTGACTTTGACGGAAGTCAATGGATAGCCTTAAAATTAGACCATCACAGTCTTCTTAAATTCCCAGCTTACCAATACTGTACACACATGTAAACATATGATTCTTGTAGTCACTGTCTCAGAAATACTAGTGGCAGGAATATTTCAGGTACTGTTAAATATGCTTATTTGAAGATCTAATTAATTATATGAACTATATCAAACAAGAATTTACTATTAATGTTGATGGAAGGTCATTATAGAGGAATCTCTGTTCTCATATAAGTCATGCTATCAAATACTGGGGAAAAATATTTACAAAACACAAATGGTCTAGTCCAGACTATCTAGTACATTTTAGATTACCATTTTATAGAAAAAATAAGACACCACAGTATTGATGACAACAGTGAGCAGTTTTTATTTTCTTCTCTATATTTCCTATACTTTTGAAGTTATTAACAATATTTATTAATTTCTGATATATTTAGGAGAAAATCTATTAAGATTATTTTTGCCTTAATTTCCAGAAGTCTACCTTTTTTTTTAACAGAGTGTACTTGAAATTTTGCTATAAGTCATTCCAGATAACTAAATGTCCTTTGGTTCATGCAATAACTGAGAGATCTTTATTTTTAACAGTCAGCTGTACATTCCTCACTGGTACAGTTAATATTTTGATGGGATGAGCTCTTTAGAATTTTCTTTCTGAAGCCTAAGGTAAATTCTTTTGTTGACTCAGAAGTATAAATAGATGGCCTTGAATCTGAAAAGCCTCTTAGTGTGATTGAACCTCTCTTTAATTAAAAGTAATTTATATCCCTGATATGACTATTTTGGCTTTATTAGTACATTTTTTGTTTTATTGTTATTTTATTATTTTTTAGTCCCATTATAAATTCATTTTCAGAATACAACATCAATATCCTAGAAAGTTTTGCCTCTTGAAAGCACAGCTGTGAAAGCAATTTTGGGTAAGATCAGAGAAAGTAGTTGGGCTGACAGCTGCTTGCTTTCGCCATCTTCGCTGGCTCCTGTTAGTCTGCTCAAGGCAAACTTATGAAGTAATCGAGCCTGATAATTAGTGTCCTCTGATCTTTCACCCAATAACTTTCTCAAGTCCCCAGAGGCCCAGGATTCCCCTAGTCAAGTCATCACCTTCAGCTTCACTCCTTGCACAATGTCTCATAAGCTGTACCTTCCATCCCCTAACACTTGTCAAAAATTAGCTGTTCTATAGACTTTGGGGGACTCTCCATTCCATGCTGCTGGAGAGCTAAGCAGATTCGCCAATTGACACTATGTTATTAAAGAAAAAATAGGTATTTCCATGTCTCTTCTCTTTTCCTTCTGAATACATGAAAAAGTCATCAGCAACTATTTTAATATAAACAGGAGGCTTACTTAAAGGGTTTCATCTAATAACAGAAATTCCAGTTAGCAAGAGAAAGAAAATGACAGACCATAAGGGATATTACGATTTTTATTTTTAGAAAAAGTATGTCTATACTGAATCTCAACTTTCCTACTGTATAAAAAGGGAAGGCATTATCCCTCTATCTCCCTGGACTGGATGTAAAACTTAGAATCATAACTCCTGAATTAACTTCAGAGGCCTTTGTCCTACTACAGACAGCCTTTTTGCAAGATGAACTCTTGTAATAGTAGGCCCATAGTTTTATTTTTAAGTTTATGGCAGATAATTCAACCGTCTGTGAATAGGTAACCACCCATGTTAGTGACTTCTTGTTCATGGTGCCTTTATATACACAGTTTCTTACATGAAAAAAAAAAATCACTAACCATCCACAAAGGCCTAAGAAGTTTCCCAAAGTATGGAAACACAGATTGCCACAGCACTGAAAGGCAACTTAAAGATGAAGAAGCTGGGAGAGATTGCCTGAGCTGGTCGTTAGTGGAAGGACTGTGGCTAAATCCTTGGATTCTTCGTTTCCCACTCCATTTAATCTACAAAGCAAGATTTGACAGGAAGAGAATAGGAAGATTGAGGCATGTGAGATGGACCAAACATTCTGGAAGTAACAAAAATTCTCCTGCCAGCTTCACAGACGAGGCAGAAGTCTAGATTAGATCATAGGAGGCCCTTTCCTTAGTCACTTGCCATTTAACCCCATACTGATTTGGAATAATAGCTTGTAAACTAAGTCATTCAAGATCACTTCAGAGGGAGTTACAGAGAGACAAACAGACAGACAGATACTGTGAAGCAATCATATTTGCTGTGCAAAAATCTCCTCTGTGTGGATACTCTCAGCTTGCTAAATCTCATCAGGGTCCTAAAGGCTTATCCTGTGAACCTCTGAGTTTTTCCATTCCACTCTGTATTCAAGTAAGAGCAGGAAGTGAGATAACCGATGAGCAAAAAATAAGTGCTGGCTCCACCAAAGGAGAGGAGGTTTCATATTTCAGCTTGAATAAAATGTGTTCGCACCTGTTGAACAGTACCATGGCATTCCTATGGGTTCAGTTCTTAAGGTTCAAGTAGTTCATAAATATTTAAGGTTATACGTTTTCCAATACTCTTATACCTCAGAACACCCATCAATTTTTAAAAACAATAAAAGTAAGGCAAAAATGGAAATAACATACTGAAGGAGGAACATAATTTCTGAGATTTCTCCCACTTCACTTTTCTTAACTTTAATATTCCTGTGTCCTTGGCCATCGTGGTTCTCCCACACTTTGAACATCTTTCTGATTTCTCTGCAGAAAATAAAAATCATCACAACCTGGTCCTTGCTAACATTTCCAGAGTCCCTTCTTGCCATGATTTATATCCATAATGTTTTCAGCCATAATAAACTGTTAGGCATCCCATTCATTTTTGCCTCCAGGTCCTTCCACCTTTGTTCCTTTTTCCTTATTTAATAGGACTCATCAGCAATCTTTAGCTCCATTGACTCTTCCTACGGGTTCTACATCAAGCTTCTATAAGCGTACATGGATTTCACATGTGTAACAGTTTAGATATTATGTGTCTCCCAAAGGCTCATGTGTGAGACAATGCAAGACAGTTTAGAGGTGAAATGATTGGGTTATGATAGCCTTAACCTAATCAGAGCATTAATCCACTGTTTAGATACTGAGTGGTAACTGTAAGAAGGTAGGGTGTCACTGGAAGAGCTGGGTCATTGAAGGTGTCTCTTTGGGGTTTATATCTTGTTGTGGTGAGGATCTCTCTCTCTTTCTCTCTGCAAGATGAAGCATGGCTCAATGAAGATTAACATTACTTAGTAAAGTTGGGAAAGCTATAAACCTGCAGAAAGAATTTAAAGTTTGTAGGAAAGGTAGTTTGATCCTCAGCTCCCCTACAAATCCCATATAACTAGGCCCACATAGTTTCTATAACAAACTGAACAAAAGAGAGTCTGGGGAGATTGAATACAGTGCTCAACTAAAAATAGCAGCTGCCTGCAATTAGTTAGGGAAGCCTATACCTCCAAAAGAAAGGCATAGCAAAATATCTCATCTCCACCACACCACTCCTTAGAAAAGCCACAAGTTAACCTTCCCTCCCTTCACCACTCAAGCAGAGCTTCCAACTGCAGTCTGGTGCCTGGATCTTTAATAAGAAGAGGCAATCAATAATCAAAGACAGGTGCTCAATGCCTCAACCTCAGCAAGAGAGAAGCGAGCAAAATAAAACAAGGTATCATAAAGGAAATAGAAAGTTTTCAGAGAAAACAGAAAAGAAATCAGGATGCAGAATAAAATAAGACTTTGTCATTAATATTTCCAGACAGAAAAGATATTGCATCCATAAAAGAATAGGAAATAAGAACACGAAAGTAAAGAGAGCAATCAGAGTACATGAAAGAGTTAAGAAATGTAAAATATAGAAATGCAAAATCATCTATGTGAATTGGGTATATTAGTTTAAAGAAATCTTCCCCCAAATTGAATGAAAATAAAGTGGAGTAATTTTTATAACATTAGAGGTTCAATATCTAATACCTTAGTTCAGAAAAATCAAGCAAATATGACAGAAGTCTTCTGAAATGCTCCAAAATGCAGGAGGGAGGGAGAGAGGCCCAGTGGTCCTTAGAACAACGAGCAATGAGCAAGTAAAGACTGTTAACACAACATAAATGTTTCAGAGATAAAGAAGAAGCACACAAACACACAGGGAGAGAGAGAGAGAGAGAGAGAGAGAGAGTGACAAGCTAAATATTTTTAAAATGAGAATAACATTAGTGTCAACATGAACATTAGATGCTAAAAGACCAAACACAAAGCCTTCAAAATTCCAAAGGTGAGGATTTATTCCTAACCTCAAATCCTACATTCTGAAAATCATGAATCAAATAAAAAATTATAAATTATAATATCGACTTTTTAAGAATGTAAGCTCAGTGTTTGCTTCAATATATCCCATCTTAAGAAAATGCTGAACAGACATTTATTGGCATAGACTGATTGTGGTAGTCCTGCTTGTTTAAGTCTTCGCTGTTACATTACTTAAGGAAGATACTAAAGGTTCTAGTTCTTTCCAGTTGAAATCAAATTTTGGAGGAAATTTAACAAATTAAGATATCTCTAATTTGGTAAATGTCATGAGCTTAAATTTACTCAAATCCACATGAAACATGTTCATTACAAGAAATTTATTTGCAAAGACTGACTGATAAAAACTCACAATACACAGCTTTTTCAGAATTTTTCAAATTTTTTTCAAAAAAAATGTTTTTGAAATCAGGGTTTGAACCCAGAGATGTTTAACTCCTGAGCCACATCCCCAGCTCATTTTATTTTTAATTTTGAGACAAGGTTTTACGCACTTGCTTGTGGCAGCCGCATTAAGTTGCTGAGGCTGGCTTTGAACTTCTGATACTCCTGTTTCAGTCTCCCAAACCTCTAGGGTTATAGGAATGCTCCACTGCACCTGCAAAATTTTTCAATTTTTGACTAATTCTTCAGAAGTACCATCATGAATGGCATTAACAAATTAGTCTCGAGAGTTCTATGCAAAATTTGCCTTATGATTTACCCTGGGCCAACACAAATGCCTTTTATTTTTCTGGAGGCAGAATTAATTTGAAACAAAATGATCAAACAGCATCTTGGATGAACCACCATGCTGAGATTCTGCCATGTGGGTACCTGTATCTGTCCACATTAGGAATCACACAAAGCTCAGCAGAATAGAACCAGCTGACCTGTGTATTCTTAAGAGAATGAATTTTTGCTTTATGAATCAGACACGTATTCCAATGTGATAGGTTCAAGCAAATACAATTTGGGTCCCTTGACTCCAGAATGAATTCTATTCAGATTGTGCTTTTCTATGTAAATTTTATTATCTTCCATTACTATTTCTGCTTAGCACTTAGCATGCCTAGCAGAGGGATTTGGCATAACTGGGTGATGTATATGTAAATATTTCAGAAAGTATGTGTACGCCATGCTACTGTCAACCTTAAGTTTTAGTCGCTGCTGCTAGGGTAACAGGCCAGTCTGATTTCATAGTTTTGTTTCTGATTTATTATGGGCCTAGATAGATGCAGTCTTAAATACTCTGAAACAATTTGCTGCTGTTTGAATAGTTAGTGGAATTTTCTAAGAGTACTTAACATGCTTTTTCTGATGAAACAAGTGTTCATGATGGAAGTTGTGGTGGTGGTTGTTGATGATGACCACAAGTCATAACTTATGTGGACAGGGGTGCCGCATGCTGTGTTTGTGGCTTCAAGCATTGGTGCATTACCACTTGCCTTGTGGTGTGAACTATGTAGGAAAGCTGGACAGGAGCTGCACGACATGTTCTAATGAGGCTGGCCAACACACTCAGTGACTGCTGAGGAAGATGGATTGTCAAATAAGCCACCCTGTGCTCTGACCTGCTAGCTTGGTGTCATAATCCAGTTTGAGATCTTATTGCATTATTCACTACTTTTCCCCCCACACTAATCTTTGTAGCACACTTCTGCTTTCTGACTGCACGTATCCTCAGAGCAACAGAGATCCTTGTGTTATGTTAAAGATAAAGCCTTCCATTAGTTTGTCAATGCTTTTCAGTTAGAAGAAGGGAAAACAAAAGACACCCAGGAGTTTGCTTTCACAGATTGCTTACTGCAACTGGGAAGTTCCCTGGCTACAGAGAAATTAATTACACACAAGCAAAGATCAGAGCAGGGTTAAACAAGGTCCGTGTCAAATGAGCATGGCAAATGGGAGTAAATTAAAAGACCCCTGGACACAGAGCTCCTTGCACAGCACCATGCATGTTAGCATGCTTGCTTATGAGTAACCGTATATGTGGGTGCGGACCACACTCCTTATCTTTTGACTCCACCAACATTGCAAAGATAGGGAGAGTAACCACAGAGACACAGCTCGGGAATCACTGAAGGGCTGAAAAATCTCTCAAGAAATTACTAGGACAAGTTCATGAAAATAACTCAAGATAGCAGTGACAAAAATTATTAAAGGAATTAAAATTCGCTTAATGCAAAATAAAACAGTAAAAGGAATGGGAAAACAAAATGATATGAGCTATTAAAAACTGGCAGAAATCAATCTAATCACACCAATAACAACATCAAATGTGATTACATTAAATGCCTCGAAAGGCAGTTTGTCAGACAGGATTAAAGAAAGAATAACTATGTTATGTCTATCTACAAGACACACCCTTAATACTGATAGATATGAGTAGGTGGAGGTAAATGGACATAAAAGATGTGTAGTGCAAAAAAGAGCCGTTTAAAATCTGGAGTAGCTATTCTAACATGGAACAAAATGGATTGAAAATTTTTAAAAACTAATGTTGCTAGAGGTAGCATTGTAATATGTATGCACCTTCCAACAGAGCCCCCAAACACATAACACCCAAAGTGACAGTATTAAAGGAAAAATATACATTTCAACAATCATAATTGGACACTTTAATAGTTCTTCTTTTAAAATGGGTAGATCAGCTAGGCAGAAAATCAAAAATGAAGGAAAACACTGCAAACCAACAGGCCTGACAGACATCTGTAGAACTTGCCACGCAACAGCACGAGAGCACAAGTTCTTCTCAAGAGTTCATGGAACACTATCAAAAATGTGCCACAGGCTAGGTCACGATCAGAAAGCAGAAAATTGACCAGAGTATCTTCTCTAACCACAGTATGATGTTATTAGAATCAGACAAAAAGATTGAGAAAATTCACAAATAATTGAAATAATGTACTCCAAATAGTCAATGAATCAAAAAAGATAACAAAGAAAATTAGAAAACACAATGAGATGAATGAAAATCATGATGTAGGGGATGAAGCTAAAAAAGTGCTTTGAAGAAAATATCTAAATACCTATATTATAAATAATGACAAATTATAGATAACCCAACTTTCATCAATAAATTGGAAAAAAGCCATGTCTAAAACAAGCAGAATAAATGAAGTAATGAAGATTGGAGTAGTAATTAATAAAATATAAAATAGCAATAGAAAAATGAAAAGCAAAACTTGATTTGAAAAGATTGACAAAATTAATAAACATTAGCCAAACTGGTCAAGAAAAAAAGAAGAAACACATTTTGCTAAAATTAAGAAATAGAAAAGGAAGAGTAACACTGATTAATGAAACTAAAAAGAATTATAAGGAAAGACTAAAAACAAGAATATGCCAAAAATCAGATAATATGGAGAGAATATACCTATTCCTAGAAAAATATAAATATGAATAATTAATGTTGAACCCTCACAAATTCTTTGAAAAATTTGGAAAAAGAGGGAACTACTTTCCAGCTCATGCTGAAAGATCAGTATTAACCTGATACCAAAACTAAAAACATCATAAGAAATCTTCATACCAATGTCTTTCATGAATATATATATATATAAATCCTCAAAATGCTAACAAATTAAATACAAAAAGACATATAAAACAGTTTATATACTATGAACAGTTATGATCTATCCCACTAATGAAAGAATGGTTTAATATCCAAAAGCAATTAATGCAATACATCATACCAACACTTAAGCATTGATAGTAAGAATGTAAGACAGTCTTTTGGAAAATGGCTTGGCAATTCTTGAAAAAGTCAGAGACTAATCATTTAATAATTGTATCATATGGTAACTTTTCACATCCAGGTATATAACTAAATTAACTGAAAGCAAATGGACAACCAAAAGCACATGAATTTCCCCAGCAGCATTATTAATAATAGCAAATCAAGAGTATGATCCGAATGCCTATTGAATGAAAAACGAACCAATAGAGTGTGGTATATCCACATACTGAAATACTGTATTGCCATAAAAGGAGTGAAATATTAACCCATGATGATATATGGATGAAACTTGGAAACGTTATTGTCATAGAGGGCATACAATCTCATTTATATGGAATATCGAAAACAGACATCTATAAAGAAACAGAGTACTGTTTACTAGCAGAAGTGGCAGGGAGGAATGGGAATGACTAGTAGTAGGTGCAGAGGTTTGTGGAGTATGATAAATATAGTAAAAAATTGATTACAGTGGTGATTACAAAACTTTGTGTGTACACTAATAGCTACTGAACTACACAATTTAAAAGGGTATATTTCATAGCAAAATGTGAATTATAAATCAATGCCAAATATATCCTTTTTTAGGATAATTTTTTTTTTTAAAGAGAGGGAGAGAAAGAATGATAGAAGAGAGAAACAATCTTTATTTAGTTTTTCATGTGCCTTTTGTTGCTCAGAGACTTCGTTGGGTACGTGGTACTGGGGTTTGAACTCACATACCTGCACATGCCAGGCAAGCACTATAACTGCCAAGCCACCACTTCAGCCCTGCAAAATATATCTTAATAAAATACATAGTATCAATGGAATACATACAAATCCGAAATGATAATCCCAATAAATGTAGAAAACCTAGCAAAATCCAACACTCCAAATTTTTAAAATAAAAAAACAATTGCAAACTGGCAATGAAAGGGAATTTCCTCAAACTGATGATGGACATGCAAAATACATCATATGTAATGGTGAGATATTAAATATGTAAGACCAGGAATAAGTCAGTAATGTTCATTATGAGTATTTCTAGTCAACATTATACTGAACATTCTACAGAATTAATTGAAAATAATCAGCTTTGGGATGAAGAATAAATCTAGTTGCAGAGGACATGAGCTTATATACATAAAATCCTGAAAAATCCACTAAAAAATTCTTAGAACTGATAAACAAGCTTATCAAGATAGCAGGGCAGAAGACAAATACACAAAAAGCAATAGTACTTATATACAATAGCAAATTAACAGTTAAATAAAAAGTTTTATTTATAATAACATAATAAACTATTTCTGAATAGAATTAACAAAAGAGATGCAAAATTTATAAAATGTTTTTGAAAACTGCAAATCACTTTTGAATGCTATTAAGTGAACTGAAAAGCACTGTAGCTCATGTATTAGAAGATTTATTTTGTTAAAATCGCAGTAATCCTTAATCTATAGACTCAACAAGTTGAAAGTTGGAGGTCTCACATTTAGAAATTTCACAATTTCAAAACTTACTACAAAAGTAAAGTAGTAAAAAAAAAAGTGTGATCTGGAATGAGGATAGATCTATACAGATTAGTTACCATGGTCTGAGTGTTTGTGCACTGCCACAATCCCTCATCACCAAAAGGATGACATTAGGAAGTAGAAGCCTTTGTGATTACACCATGAGACAGACTCCTCAATAATGGGATTAATACCCTAAGAAAAGGAACTCAAAGAAATGCCTTTTCCTTAGCCATGTGGGACACAGCCAGGAGGCAACATCTATGAACCATAAGCTAGTCTCTAACCAGACACCATGCCCTCATCTTGGATTTTCCACCTGTAAATTATAACATAAGTTTGTGTTCTTTATAAGGTATTTGTGGTATTCAGTTATGGTTGCCTGAATGGCCTAAGACATTAATGAAACACAATTGAGAATCTAGAGATATCAGCATCTTTCTTGGGTCAGCTGATTTTTAACAAGGCCTCCAAGATAGCTGAATGGAAAGAGTATAAACCTTTCAACACATACTGCTGGAAAACTGGATTTATATATAATATGCAGGAAAATAATTAAATACCTGCACTACACGATACACAAACATTAAGTCAAAATGGATCATAAACCTAAATACAAGAGCTGAAATTATAAGATACTTAAAATATGACACTTAGAAGAAAAGATAGAAATTCTTCTGTCTTTGTTTCCAGAGAACCCAAAACTCCAGGTGGAATAAGTGTGGTCCCCTTAGTGTTGATAAAACATCCCAGTAGCTCTTTTCTATCACTCTGTCACATATGTGACAGAGTGAATCTAGAGTTCATGGAAGAATCCCATCTTAGATGTGTAAGTTAGAGAGCCACAAATGGATAGGAAGTAGTAAAAACACAGGACTGGATAAGATCACAAGAGAAAGAGGATAGAGAGCTAAAGCTTGACTTGTGCCTACTCCAAATACAAAGAGTGGCCAAAGGAGGAGGGTCCACAAAGGATATTGCGAAGAAAGTGTGCCTGCAGGTGAAGAGGAAAGGAAGCCAGGAGAATATGAAATCCAAGAGAAAGAGTGACTATGTGGTAAGATGTATGTCTTTTCTGTCAAACTTAAAAGATTGTGATGTATAACTTACTACCTCCATTTTAGATCCCCTCCCCCTTTGAAGATAGTAACTACCCCACCTATGTATGCCCACCTCTTTCCAAGGACCCTTGCCAGTACCCAACCATCCTCTTCCCGTGAATTCTGAATCACTATGACCCTCACCACCTGTGTGGTGACCCCCTCACCCATTCTCTCCCAGTTGCAGCCTACTCCCTCTTGTACCTGCCTCCACCTAATCCCAGCCAATCATGCAGACTGTGCACCTGAGCTCCTGCAATTAGGGCAAAGGGCAGTATTGCATAGGTTTGGAATTAAAAACTCCTCACTTCCTTGCTAGGCATGCATTTTTCTTTTGCCCTTCTGCCGAAGTAAAATTTCCGCCTTGCTCACCCATACTCAACCATGTGTTTGATTTCATTTATAACAACGTGGATCAAGTGATACTGGTAAATAAAATAAATTAAATATCAGGAATGTGACTATTGCATTTAGCAAGATGGAGGTAGTTGGTGATGTTCACTGGGAAAAAAAAAAAAAAAGAAATGAAAATTCCAGGAAGCCTTTTAAGGGAGTTAAAGAGAATAGGGATTAAAAATAAATAAAATAAGGTAACACCATGAAAACACAAAGGTTGTGATGTTGAAGTAGCCAGAGACACATGGCAGCTCAAAGAAGAGAAGATTAGGATTGTGTCTTCCAAGATGGTAGACATTTACAAAACAATTTTATCCTAACAAGAATATTTCAGTACAGACAAGAAAGCAACTGTGTAAGAGAAAATCTAATTGCTTGAAAAACATCTTGAGAAGACTAGCTTTCTTGGAAAAAAATCTTAAGTGAATTCCAAATTTTAAAAAAAGTAAAATGAAAAAATAGGAGAGAAAGGAGAGATTATGAGGGATCCACTGTCAGTATCCAACTGACAACTCGAAAGGGCAATGGAAATTTCCCCACTGGATTAGAATGTTGATCACCTGAATAGCTCTTTTGACTTGTAGAAAATAAAACTGTGGAAAGCGGGGAGGAAAACTTTTAATTCCCATTGAACTCCATCAGTACAGCTCAAGTCACTACTTAATGTGCACAGTGCTTAACACACTTTCACAGTGATTTTACAAGCAGTCAATTCAGAGGAAATCTGACAAATAGCTTTCTTTGACATCAAAAGGAAACTGTGTTTTAAAGTGATTCAGCTATGCCCCCCAACTCCTCTCATCTACATTTCTAAGATTATCTTGGGTATAAATTTCATATCCTTTGGGATTTTCATTCTTTCCTGGGTTATCCAATTTTTCCATCTTCTTGGAACTCTTTTAGTCTGTTTTGTTCCTTAACCTTCCTCCCACTTGGTATTTCTTTGATTTTGTGTAGAACTGCTGACTGGAAGACGTTGCCCCTGGCATTCTTGTTCTACTCTCTGGTTATGCACTAATTAAGAAAATTAGGCTTCACCAAGTGTGCAGTCTCATTCAAAAGGGAGGAATGTGGGCGATCCACAAAGCTGTGTCTTTACAAATGCAATGGACAATTTATATTGAAGAGGAAAATTTAAAAAAACAAGATAAATGAAGCAAGGGGACATGGAGGGTGAGAGAGAAATGATGGGGGTGGGAAAATACGAATCTATCAATTTTTGTATAAAATATCTAAAAAGAGAGGCTTTTCTGGGCTAGAAAATATGCTCTATGGTTGTTGTCTGATTGAACTTGATGATATTCAACAAATAGGCAAGTAAGAAAGTTTGTGATATATTTGTGATTCACAGGATGACAAAGTTTAAATGGTGTTTTCCTTCCTTTCAGCTTCACTCTGCTGTTACATATTATATTAAAAATCTTCAATATGCAGTCCTACAGATTTAAGTAGAAAAAGCTCCAGGACTTTATGAAGAACTGAATATGAAGATATGTTTGTGTATGTGCAATGTGTGTGTTTGATGATTGTAAGGATCTCTCCACCTTTTCAAGTAACTTGGAGTTTATTTTATAAATTGTAATAAGATTTGAGTTATATAGTCAAGTCTAAACTATGACTTTTATACTTAATGGCTGGACCCTTCCTGATCATAGAGGAAGAGTGATTACATCACTATTCAAAAAATTCAGTTTAATATACATTTGAAAATGTCAAACAATATGCTATCATTTATACTTATGCAAAATAGAACCCCTATTAGATATCTGATTGGCAGATCTCACAGTCTATGCTCTTTGTCTTAGTCAGCTCTTGCTGCATAATAAAACACCCCTAAAACCAGTGGTCTGAAACAACAGCAGTTTATTCAGGTCACAATTCTCTGTGTTGGCAACACCGCCTGTATTGGCTCAGTGAATTTTCGTCCTTAGCTGGATTTCCACTTGAATATGAGGTTAACGTAATTCCTTGTCATAATTTTACATTAGGAGTAGGCTGGCTTGGGTAGTATGAGGTAATAGAACCATGTGTCTCTTCACACCCTCCAGTAACCTAGCTGGCCATGATGTCTCCCATAAGGGCCACACAGGCTTCTAAGGCAGGGAACCTAAGCATGGAAGACTTCTCTAAGGTCCAAGCTTGAAACTGATGTTCATTCATGGCTATTGCATGCTGCAGTCCAAAGAAAGTCATGAGACCAGCCCAAATCCAAGAACTCCAGGTCTTGTTGTGGTGAAGAGTAAAGCAATATTATAAAGAATAAGGACTCAAATAAGTACATTCATTTTTCAACTGATCTACATTATCCCCTTTACTATGATCTAGTATCCTTCACCATTGCATGCCAAATTCAAGACAAATCACAAATTATATTTTAATATAAAGATTTTACCTCAGAAATGTAATTGCAGCAAATCGGGAGGCTGAAGCAGGAGAATTAGAAGTTTGGTTCATTAAAAGACAAAGGATAATTCTAAATACCTAAATAAAATTTAAAATTACCATGTTTTTATCATCCTCACAACAGTCTCTGTTACAGTGCTCAGTGTTTTATGTACATCAATTTAAACAAAACAAAAATACTAGGAGACAAATGCCATTACCACTAATAATTTACCAAAAAGGAAACTGAATTGTAGACGTTGTAAGGGACTTGTCCAAAGTCGTGATGTTAGGCAGAGTAGACACTGAAATATGCCCTACAACTTAAACTCATTTTCGAGTTGTAAACAGAAAGTTCCTTCGTAATAATAGGCAGCACTCAGTAAGAGTTTCTGTAGACTTCACTAATCTCCCTCTCCCCACTCACAGTGTAGAATCTTCCAGAATCAACACATATTTCCCAGTGCAGAAGTTTGAGACCTACTTTGCAAGGTGCTCTATGGAACAAGGGTGCTAGGTTCATGTCATTAAAGAGAAGATGATTTTTGGAGGCTAAACTGCTTGTGCACAAAAAGCTGGAAAATTTAGAAAAGGACAAGTATGGAACTGACTGAAGTTTGTTTATTTGGTTTTAGGGGGAAAGGGATCCTGTTGCAGATCCAGAAAGCAAGAAATTTCAGTTCCAGAACATTTCATCTGCACCTACACTCACTAGAGACCAGGGATTCTAAAGACTACGAAGGTAAATATCCATTCAGTTAGCTGACTGTCCAAGCATACCTCAGTATCTTTTGATTTAATTGGGTCACAGCCTAAAGGAGTAGCTGAATCAACACTATTAGCTGTGGAGCCAAGAAAGTTGATTAGAATTGGGAGAATGAGGAAAACACAGAAAGCATTTAAAATCATTTATTTGTTCATCAAACAAAAAGATTGCTTGATGTTCGATGGCGCTCAATCCAATGGCAGAGAAAGACATATTAAACTAAAAATGAAAATATAACATATTATTTGAATCAAACTTAGGTGTTTCCTCAAGATAAGAAAAGTCTATCCCAGGAAGGAAATTATATTCATTAATTGACATTTTATTTATGATTATCATTAAATGTAGTGAAATTTCAAGTTTGTAAATGATTCGTTCTTCCCCAGGGGAGATGTACAGGATTAGATGTGGGTTCACTGATGAGGTGGTTTTGAAGCGAAATCTTGAGAAAAGGAGTGGAAGTGTTCCCGTACTCTGAAGCCGCCTGTCTCTGAGTGTTGAAGTGGTGTAAGCTGGGAGATATTATTATTGAGTGTCTATTCTGCCTAACATCACAACTTTGTGCTCTGCCTTGTGTAACACCAGAGGCACAGTGTGACAAATAAAGGATCACAATTATGGAGTTCTAATCATGATTGCTGGGCTTGTTTCCTTAGCTTTGGGGGTTAGTTCTAATAGCTACAGAAATCAATGCGAAACCATGTTTTGCTGTAAGTCTTTCAGACAGAGCTGCTACTAATTGCTCCATAACTGCAGGTCTGACTGTGTTATCAACCTCAGTTCTCAAGTGATCCTCTTCTGGTGTAATTCTCCTTTTAATGGCTATTTGTACAGAGCCACTAAATAGCAGAGCCAGAATGGCCCTGGGAGACTTCCTGTCCAGACTTTTACCTCTGGAGCCCTTCCTCCAGACACAATCTTATTTCACATGGTAAACAGATCAAAGAGGAGTGCTTGACTCCAGGAGCCCTTGAGTGGCCTGCTCTGTGCAGTCACTGCCTATCCTTGCAGCTGCTGTGATCCAGAAGAAGTTCTGTGAACCTCTTGTCACGTGATAAAAGATACTAAAAATAATTGTCTTATCTAAAACTTATTTTCACAGGGAAGATGGATACCCAAGAAAGTCACCCTTCACAGAGTTGTCATGGCTACCCAAGATTCATGTCACCTTCCACTTCATCATGGTGAGTATTCTATGTCCTTTTAGCAATAAGCATCAGGGATTTGGCACAAAGTGAAGAATAACATTTTGGCAACTTAGAATACATTTCATCTCATCCCTTCATTGCCTCACCTATAACAATTTGCAGAACAATGAATCTCAGAACCTTGAGAGCTTGTTAAGGACAAAGTGTTAGCAGTCTGAATCTCTTTATCTCATTCTGTAATCAATAAATTAAAATTTCCTAGGAGACAACGAGAGATAGAAACTTTATAAGAACTTCCAGTTGATTCTACTTTAGCCTGCCAGGCAGTGAGGTCACGATTTGACACTGGGAAGATCGTTCTAAGGATATTGTGACATATTGACCCTTGAAGCTTAAAACTTTATGTGCAGAAGAATATGTGAGTAATTAAATTATTACAAGGACAGGTTGCCCTCAGTTGTGAAAGAATTACACATAGAATTCATAAATCTCTGTACTGTAGGTGAGCAATATATCTGCACACCAATCCCATTTTGCAAATTCTGCTTAAAAACCATTCTGCTATCTTATCACATGAGCACAAAGTCCAATGGGAAAGGCCATGGAAGCCAAATCAATGCTTTGGTTCAGTTGTCTTTCCATATGGAAATATCTGACAGTAGGAACCTGCAGAAGTAAGACTTATCTCCAAAATTATGACTGCTAAAGGTCTCTTGGGAAAGATCAACATATATATACATATTGCATACACACATACATATACATATATATGTACATATATGTGTACATATATAGATATATTTATTTTAACTTAGTAATATTTACATTGGAAAATTCAAACTCATCCAAAATAGGTAAAACATGTATGCCTTTGTTTATAAAACAATTCCTTTTAGAGAACAGTCTCTTATCAATTGTCTGCTTATTAATTTACCTCCATAGTTTTAGTAAGGGATCAGGAACAAGGGGCTGAGATAGCAGCAGGATTAAGACCTGAGACAAAGGCCAGGAGAGTGAGGAAATAGTTCGAAAAATTATTAAGTGATATACAAAATAAGGATCACCCAGAATGATATAGTTGAAATTTGAATCACCTCAGAAATAACACAAACAAAGTGGATAAAGAGGAAATTTAATTCAAACTAGATTACTTGGGAACTTTACAAATAATCATTGTTATTTTTCAACTTGTATTTATTTTAAATGAAATTTGGGTACCCTATTTGAAGAATAAGGCATTCAATCTTTTTAGTTCCTCAGCAAAGGTTGGGGGGGTGGCTATGAGCTTGCACTCAATTTTTAAAGCAGCGTAATTTTATTTTTATTTATTTTTTCCACATTTTATTGGTATATTATAGTTGTACATATCAGAAGTATAACAATCTAGTTTGGCCAGTGTCACTCTACAGCAGTTTCTCCCTCCTTCCATCTCTCCCACCCACGGGTCCCTTTCCTCTACTGATCTCCTTTTGATTTTTAGAGGTCCACCCCAACCTTTCTTTTTTTTATATATATATAATTTTGGATGGAAATTTTTCTACAGAGAAAGAACAAAGGGCCAATTTAACAATGCCAGTAACTTTAAATATTATTAAAAGCAAAAGCAAAAAATCCTTGGTCTTAATATCCCTCATGAACTTAGATGCAAAAATCCTTAATAAAATACTAGCAAACCGTATTCAAAAACTTATAAAGAAGATAATCCATCATGATCAAGTGGGCTTCATCCCAGGAATGCAGTGCTGGTTCAACATACGCAAAGCAATTAACGTAATTCACCCCTTAAACAGAATCAAGGACAAAAACCATATGATTATCTCAATGGATGCAGAAAAGGCCTTTGATAAAATCCAGCACCCTTTTATGTTCAAAACTCTAGAGAAGATAGGGTTCAAAGGATCATTTCTGAACTATGTAAAGGCAATATATGCTAAACCCCAGTTAGTATAATACTAAATGCAGAAAAGCTGAAAGCATTTCCACTAAAACCTGGAACAAGACAAGGCTGTCCGCTCTCACCACTTTTATTCAATATTGTCCTAGAGACCCTAGCTGGAGCAATTAGGCAAGAGAAAGAAATCAAAGGAATAAAAATAGGAAGAGAGGAAATCAAACTCTCTCTTTTTGCTGATGACATAATCCTGTATCTGAAAGATCCAAAAAACTCCATCAGTAAACTGCTTGAATTCATAAACAGATTTAGCAAAGTGGCAGGATACAAGATCAACATGCATAAATCAATAGCTTTCCTATACACTAATAATAATAGGACTGAAGAAGAAGTCAGGAAATCAGTCCCATTCAAAATATCTTTGAAAAAAATAAAATACTTGGGAATTAACCTTACAAGGGAAATCAAAGATCTCTTCAATGAAAATTATTGGTCACTGAAGAATGAAATACAAAACTACCTAAGAAGATGGAAAGATGTTCCATGCTCTTGGTTAGGCAGAATCAATATAATAAAAATGGCCATTCTACAGAAAGCTTTATACAAATTTAATGCTATCCCTATAAATTACCTATGTCATTCTTTACTGACATAGAAAAAGCAATTCTCAAATTCATTTGGAACAATAAGAAATCTAGAATTGCCAAAACACTACTAAGCAAGAAAGATGAAACAGGCAGTTTCGCCATACCAGATTTAAAACTATACTATAGAGTTGTAGTAACAAAACATCACGGTACTGGTATCAAGTTAGGAAAGAAGACCAATGGAGTAGAATAGAAGACTGTGAAACAAACCCTCAAATCTTTAAACATCTGGTTTTGACAAAGGGGGAAAATTTAATACATGGAGGAGAGACAGCTTATTCAACAAATGGTGTTGGACGAACTGGACAGCCCTTGCAGAAAGTTGAAATTAGACCCTTATCTTTCTCCTTGCACGAGAATCAAATCAAAATGGATCAAGGAGCTAGGAATTAAAACAGCTACCTTGCAACTGATGTAAGACAAATTAGGTCCAACCCTTCAGCATTTGAGAGTAGGGAAAGACTTTCTCAACATGTCTCATAAAGTGAAGGAAATAAAGACAAAAATCAGTGAATGGGATGCCATAAAGCTAAAAAGCTTTTGTATTGCCAAACAATCAAAAGAGTCAAGGGATTTCCTATGGAAATGGAGAGAATCTTGGGCTATGATTCCTTGGACAGGGGCCTCATATTCAGAATCTACAAAATCCTCAAAAATCTCAACTACAAAAACACAAACAACCCAATTAATAAATGGGCCAAAGAGCTAAATAGAAACTTCTCAACAGAAGACATTGATCAAGCCAATGAATACATGAGAAAGTGCTCCAAATCACTAATAATCAGAGAAATGCAAATGAAAACTACATTAAGATATCACCTTATGCCAGTCAGAATGAGAAAATGAAGAAAATAAATAATAACAGATGCTGGAGGGGCTGTGGAGAGATAGGCAGGCTAACACACTGTTAGTGGAGCTGCAGACTAGTACAGCCCCTCTGGAAAGCACTGTGGAGAATCCTCAAAAAGCTAGGGATGAGCCCACCATACAATCCCGCTATTCCACTCCTGGGTATTTTTCCAGGGAATTTAGAATCAGCTCATTATAGTGACACAGCAATATCTATATTCATAGCAGCTCAATTTACTATTGCTAGACTATTGGAAACAACCCAGATGTCCCTCACTAGATGAATGGATCCAAAACTGTGGTGCATATATACCATGGAATTCTACACAGCAATTAGAAACAATGATATTGCAGCCTTTGAAGGTAAATGGATGGCTATGGAAGAAATTATGCTGAGTAAAATCAGCTTAACCCAGAGAACCAAGGGTCAAATGTCTCCACTCATCGGTGGAGGCTGGATCTAGACCCTGGCCAGTGAGAAAGTTGGTCTAGTATCATGTGTTAAATCCAGATAAAGTGTAATATTATACAAGATAATACTTTTTTTAGAGATAGTGTGGTAAGGGGAAGGGAGGGATAAGAGTGGGTAATTGGGGGGGCTTTCCTGGGGGTAATTCTAATATCCAGAATCTATACACATTTTATATTATTTTGTGAAAAACTTGTATGGTTGTTCTGTAATAAATCTCTCAATAAAAAAAAGACAATGAATATATATCACAAAAAAAATCCCTGGTCTTTCAACAGAAGCCCAGAGCCTCTTCTTCATACATAGTAACAAATGAATTTTGTACACTAAGTATAGCATTGGACAACATTCATGGCTGTGGGCATGTGACTCTTCTCAAGTCCATCAGCTCCTGCAAAAGGTATGTGAAGGGGCAATTTTGCCTTCCAAGGAAGACAGAATCAAAGAGGCTGTGCTGTCCCTCACATCTTCCCTGCACTTTTTGCCAGCCAGGGCTGGAGCAGTGGGCAAGAAATAGGGGAAACAGGAAATGATGCTTCAGGTGGTGAGACGACCTCAGTCTGTTTGCCAAGGCAGCAAATGGGGAGTTTGATATGCATTGTCTCTGGAATCAAATAGTTGGATAGGTTTGAACTTTTCTTTTTTCCCTGAGATCCTGTGCAATGTGTTTCATTATCCTAGTTTTGTGTTATCGCTGAGTCTCAGATTTGTCATTTATAAAATGATAAAGATGATGATACTAACTCCCTTTCAGACTGCTAAGGTCACGTTTTTTGGTACCTGGAATAAAATGAGTTCTCAGTCATGACAGATTTTCCCCTCCATCCTCTTCCCCTCCATGTGGACGTGTATTTTCATTGATAGATTCGTGCTTCAGTTTGAATTGTGTAATGAACCACCCAAGAACATTTGAAACAGCTAAAATGTCCTAAACTCCTGGTTTTGCAGATTGGTAATTTGGACTGGCCTTGGCTAGATGGTGTCAGCTGATCTTGGTTGGTCTTGCTGGAGTATCTCTAATCAGGCGGTAAGTTAACTGGGCTTCTGGAGCAGCTGGGGCATTGGTCCTTATGGAGGAGCTGGGTTTGTTCCCATGGAAAAAAAGTGGTGAATGAAAGAGCAGAATGGAGGCTGTAAAACCTGTTGAGGATCAGGCTTTAAACAAATACAAAGTAGCTTCTGCCACATTCTTTTGGAGTAAACAAATCATAAGCCCAGCCCAGACTAAACGCATGCAAAAGAAATTCCATCATTTGAAGAAGTTGCTGAGAGAAATAGTGGGATTGTTGCAATGTTTCCCAGCAGGTCAACTCTTTCTTGCAATGGTCTTACTGATGGAAGAAGTACTGTACTTCATGGAAGGAAAAGAAGTTTCTAGACACCTCCCAGAGTCTTACCACCATCATCTGCAAAACAGGATGTTTCTAGCAAATGACCAGTTTTATTTTAACTTACCATTGCTTCTCCTTATGATTGATCCCAGGGTAAGCCAAGCATGGATGGCATGCATTTATTTCGGGGGGGTAAGGGGTTTTGCCTGTTTATATTTTTTATTTTTCTTTCCGACAGGTGTCCTGGGAAATCCTTCTGGAGCAACAATCTGGCCCTTCTTCTCATTTTGCCAATCTGATCACCCCAGGGTAGGATGATTTAACAGGAGTAATTAATCATTGTGTTTTCTAAAATTGGAAGCCAAGGCACATTAGCCTCGTACCAGAGAGTATGTATGTGAGTGAGGGGGTTATGAAGGAGTGTGTGTAATGAGAGAGGGGAGAGTCTTATAATTAAGGAGGAGCATAAATAATAATGAAAGTCATTAGTGCCACTCCGTTGAACGAATGTCATAAATGTAATTGGGACATTAAAGTGAAATCCATTATGACAAACATTAACACATAGAAAGGAGGGGAAAACGTGGTTATCTTGGGTTTGACAGATAGTGTCAGCTTCCAGAGGGGCCCAGATGGTACTCAGGAAAATGTTATGAGCAGTTTTATTTTAATATTTTTGATTATGTGATATTTGGGAATCAAACGACACAAACACATGAGGAATTTTCACATGGCTGACCTCGAGGCGGCTGGTAGAGGGGAGAGGTGACCACGGGCAGCAGCAGCCTGGAGGACTTCCATCTCGGAGTACGCCTTTCTTCCTTAGTATTGCAGTTAAGTCGAGACATACGATGCAGGCTGCAGGCTGGCATCTTTCCTCTGTGAAATTCCCTCTTGAACCAGACATGCAGTTTGGAAGCTTTCTTTTAAAAAATAGCAAAATGTGGGGAGAGCGACAGGGACGAGAATGAGGACATTTAAACAATTATGCAGGAAATTATATGATGCTAAAATTGAACACGGACAGACTGTTCAATGGCAGGATTCCCACTCGTGCTGTGCTTTGCAAAGGGGAGGATATTTTACTTTCTCTACAGGACTGTAATTTTTGAGCATGAAATAATTTAGACTATAAAACAAAAGAAAATTTAAATATGTCTAGAAATGGAAGTGAGGAGAAAGAAAATGAAAAGCTTTTTTAAGAAATGAGAATTAAGACAATGTGTGTGCATGTGTGTGTACAGGTGTGTATAGGTGTGTGTTCAAAGGAAGGAAGCAATAAATGAAGGTGATGGTATGAGAAGAGAAATTTTTTCTGTGGTGCTTCCTTTTAGGATTGAGCAGAATCAAAGGATCATGTTCCCACCACACAGGGGTGTCTTGAGGACTCATTGAGTCTATATATATGCATTACAGGCTCAACACACTGACTGGTAAACCCTAAATAAGTGAGAGCTATAATAACTATTATTATAAGCATTATTGCTATTGCATACCTAGGCTAGTGGAGTGATCCATATATTTTGGGATCTCAAATTATCCATACATGATGGGGAATAGGGAGGGATAAACTGACATCAGTATCAAGCCCACTGCATTCAAAGAGATTTAACTGATAAGCTCATTTAATCCATACTGAGAAGCTGCTCAGTAGGTATTATTGCCTATAATAAAGAAGACAAATATTCAGAGAGCTTAGTGCGTGTAACGTAGTTAAAGCAATCACTGGCCCCTAATAAACGCTCAATGAAAATATTAGATCTAGAGTTCTCCCTTTGTGGGGAGAGAGAGTTGGGAGGAAGAGGCATTAGCTAAAACTGTCATTGGACATGTGTGGTAGCTAAACTTCTAACCCTGCAATCCTTTTCCTCTCCACCACAGGAGTAGATTCTATATTTGGGGGTTTTTTGTTTGTTTTTATTTTTGTTTTTGTCTTTTTGTTCCAGGGATTGACGCCAGAGGTTCTTAAGCACTGACTGAAATCCCTGGCCCTTTTTTAGTTTTCATTTTGAAACAGGGTCTTGCTAAATTGCTTAGGGCCTTGCTGAGTTGCTGAAGCTGGCTTTGAACTTGGAATCCTCCTGCCTCAGCCTCCTGAATCCCTGGGATTACTGGCATGGGCCACCATATCCAGCTCCATGGGCTCTTTTTTTGTTTTGTTTTGTTTTTTTTTTTTTAAAGAGAGAGGGAGAGAAAGACAGAATCAATGTTATTTAGTTTTTCATTTGGCTTTCATTGCTCTGCCATTTTGTTGTGTACGTGGTGCTGGGGTTCAAACCCATGTACTTGTGCATGCAAGGCAAGTGCTGTAACTACTGAGGCTCTGCTCTTGCCCCTACATGCTCTTTTAATAAACATTCTTCACACTAAACTGACTCAGAATCCTGGGAAGTTCAAGTGGTGACAATTTTGAATCCATAAAGAGATAAGGTATGGTAATAATATAGAGCATTTTATAACATTAGCACTAAGCAACATTATTCAAGGATCTAAAGAAATGTTCATCAGCATCTCCATCCCACCCCAAGAAGTACCTTTATATGTGTCTTTATTTTTCAGTAGAATGTTTAGATAATCACTCTTCAATCTGTCTGTCTGTCTCTCTCTCTTTCTCTCTTCTTCTGTCTGTCTCAGTATGGCTTTAACTACTTTCCACTGATGTGAAATGATCTTTTAATATAAATAGTTTTCATTTTCTGTTATCATATGTTTAGCCAGGTAATCATTTAGAAGTATGTAATTTAATTTCCTGACATGTTTTAGAGGGCATAAACTCTTAACATGTTATTGACCTCTAATTTAATTTCATCAAGGTTAATAAATATTATGCATTTCTCTTTTAAATTAGAGATAGTTCCTTGTTTCCTAACATATTATTGGTATTTGATATGTTTCATGTCTGTAAGAAAAATGTATACGTTTTCTTTGGAAGGCAAGA